>QRFJ01004974.1:38682-92834 GCA_006176705.1 Cocos nucifera | reverse complement strand
AAGAACTTATTTTTGTAATGAAATTAAACCCTTTTTTATGCATTGAATTACGAAGCTTGCTCGTCACTTCACTTTTCTTCACTTGTTTTTCTTGCATGTCTTCTAATAGGTTTGTTGTTGTGAACACCTATCAAAGATTTCATTTTACATAACCAGAAGCATTTTTTCTTCTTGCGCATCATTACGGTCGAGTAGTTGTCATGAGAAAATACGTGTAAGGGATCGGTGAGAGGGGTTCTTCCTTCTTTTTGTGCTTTAGTTGGGGGGTCGGTTTGGGCACCACTAGATGGATCACCTTTTCTCCCTTTTTTCCTCGACTTAGGTTAGCACGGCCTTCAACTTTGCTCATTGTTAGGATGAGGTTCCTCCTATTTCTTAACAAGGACTTATAGGGCATGAAAGGGCCGTCGAAGGGTCTCTACCCACATCCGGCTTAAAGTAATCGAGGTCTTGCTTTATCCAATGTTAGGACGAGGTTCTCCTCCTATTCTTGATTTAGCAATAGGAGCAACAAAGCGTTGAAGGAGGCCTTTCTCCCCACATCCCCCAGTTTAAAGTAATCGATGTTCTTCGCTTTTTAGCTCATTGTTAGGATGAGGTGTCTCTTTCTATTCCTAATGGCTATAGGGGCACAAAAGCGGCCATTAAAGGGGCCCTCTCCCTACATCCTGACTATAAGTAACCGGGTGTCTTCACTTTAGTGCTCAATATTAGGATGAGGTTTCTCCTCCTTATTCCTAACAGAGCTATAGGGGCAACAAAAGAACCATTTGAACGGGCCTCCCCTACATCCGGCCGGCTTAAGTAACCGAGGTCTTCGCTTTAGCTTAATGTTAGGACGAGATTCTCCTCCTATTCCTAACAGGACTATAGGAGCACAAAAGGATAGTTGAAGGAGCCTCTCCTTGCATCCCGGCTTAAGTAACCGAGGTCTTCACTTTAGCTCAATATTAGGATGAGATTCTCCTCCTATTTCTAATAGGGCTATATGGGCATAAATGGACCATTGAAGGAGCCTCTCCCTGCATCCCGGCATAAGTAATCGAGGTCTTCGCTTTAGCTCAATGTTAGGATGAGGTTCTCCTCCTATTTCTAACAGGGCTAACCTCGTCTAATGACAAAGTTTGAAAGACTATTTTCTATCATTGTAGTTTTGCAGCAAGATTGAAGATATTAAAATAAGAAGATTTATTTGAAATGAGATTATTGATAGTACATGTGTATGTTTTCCGAGTTTCATAGGTGTGGGAGATCGGTGCCTCCGAGCTTCTTCAAGTAGTAAGTTCTAGGCTGGATGACCTCTTTGACTTTGTAAGGTTCTTCCCAATTTGGGATGAGCTTTTCTTAGTTCTGAGGTTGTGAAATGGCTGCTCATTGAAGTACCAAATCCCCCACTTTGAATATTTTATCTTTTACTATGGAGTTATAGTAATGGGCCACTCTTCATCTATAAGCGGCCATCCAAACTTGGGCTTCTTCTCATTTTTCCTCCTACAGATCGAGGTTTGCTCTGAGGTCCTATGAATTGCATCGGTTGCTGAAGGCTACGACCTGTGCCAATGGCAGCTTGAGCTCTATCGAGATGACTATTTTCATTCTGAAAGCTAGAGCGAATAGCATTTCTCTAGTTGGTAGCTTCTGGGTAGTTTGGTATGTCCATAGGACATGGTAAAGCTCATCCACTCATGTTCCCCTTGATCTTTCAAGTCTTGCTTTGATGCCTTGCAATAGGATTCTATTAGTCACTTTAGCTTCGTCATTTGCTTGTGGATAGGCTACTAATGTAAAATGGTGGAAGATGTTTAAATCTTCATAAAATTTGGCAAACTTTTCTCCGACAAACTGTTGTGCATTTTCTATTATGAGGGTCGGTCAATAGTAACCCTACCGAAGTAGTCTATATGATAAGGATCTGACCCCTATATGATTCCCGCAGATTCCTTCATGTACTTCCTATAATGAAAAGTCAGCTTTTGAAGGTCGGAGACATCTTAAGAGCGATAGGAAATATAATCTTTTGTACAGCTTGCCTTTGTACAGGACATACCGGGAGGCTTGATTTTCAAGTCTCTGAGCTTCTTTTAGGTCACGAGGGAGAGCTCCTTCCTTGAGGTAAGCAACTAGCAGATCGATCCAGCTCAACTCATGCTCGACTTGCATAACGGATCGTGATTCCTCCAAACTTGGGCATTTCAAAACTTCAAAAATACTTTCTTGGCCAGTTTGGCTGGGACTAAAGTGGCCAACTTAGAGAGAAGGTCAGCTATGGTATTTTCTATCCTTGGAATCTGTTGGATGCTAAAACTATTGAAGGTCGGAGATAAGTTCTTCACTTTCTGAAAATATTTTATCATGCTTTCCTCTCGAGCTTCATAACCACCACTAACCTATCTGACCACCTATTGGGAATCACTGTAGACTCAGAGCCGATCGGCTTCTAACTCTTTCGTTATTTTTAATTCAGCAATCAAAGCTTCATATTCGGCACCATTATTAGTTGCAGAGAATTCAAAGCATAGCATATATTCGATGATGACTCCTTCTAGGTCAACCAAGATCAACCCCGCACCTTCACCAAAAGCGTTGGATGAACCATCAATGTATAGGACCCAGAAACCTTCAGAAAGATCGGCTCTCTCTTTGGGGGGGCTCGGCTACAACCATGAAATACTGGTTTCATTCTATTCTAGCTTGGTTTCATCTGAGATGGTGCATTCCACTATCAAATCTATCAATATCTAGACTTTGATCGACGATTGAGGTTGGTAGTTGATGTCAAATTCTGTAAGCTCGATTGTCCATTTTGCAATTCTTCCGGAGGCATTTACTCGATGAAGGACTGCTTTAATTGGTTGATTAGTGAGAAGTGCTATGGTGTGCCCCTAAAAATAAGATCGAAGCCTCTGGGCTGCAATCAACAAAGCATAAGTTAGTTTTTCTAACTTAGTATATCCGATCTCATCGTCCCTTAAGACTCGGCTTATGTAGTAGATCGATCATTGCATTGTTTCCTCTTCTTTGACTAGGATTACTGCAAGGGCTGCTGGGAAGACCGCCAGGTACAAAAATAATTCCTCTCCAATTTTGGGCTTTGCTAATAAAGGAGGTGAACAGAGGTAGTCCTTGAGCTCTTTAAAGGCTTGCTGACATTCGGTAGTCCAATAGAAGTTCTTCAACTACTTTAAGACCTGATAGAAGGGCATACATCACTCCATTGACCTCGAGATAAAGCAATTCAAGGCTGCCATCTTTTCAGTTAGGCGCTGAATTTCTTTAATTGATTTTGGAGTAGTCATCTCTTGAATGGCCCAAATCTTCCTCGGATTTGCTTCGATTCCGCACCTCGACACCATGAATCCCAAGAACTTTTCTGAAGTTACACTGAAGATACACTTAGTTATGTTTTGCTTCATCTTGTATCTCCTGAGGGTGTTGAATGTCTCTTCAAGATCAATAATATGATTTATTGAAGCTCGGCTCTTGACAAGCATATCGTCTACGTATACCTCAATGTTGTGGTCGATCTACTTCTTAAAGATTTTGTTAACCAGGCGCTGGTATGTTGCCCTCGCATTTTTGAGTCCAAAAGGTATAACCCTGTAATAGTAAAGATCATGGTCAATAATAAAAGCAATTTTCTCCTTATCCTCTGGTGCCATCCGGATTTGGTTATAGCCGAAAAAGCCATCCATAAAGGTGAGGAGCTCGTGGCCCAAGATTGCATCCACCAATTAATCAATCTTGGATAGAGGGTAGCTATCTTTTATGTAGACTTTGTTCAACTTCTTGAAGTCTATGCACAATCTCCACTTGCCGTTCGCCTTTTTGATGAGCATGACGTTGGAGATCCGATTGAGATAGTTGACTTCTTGGATGAATCCAGCCTTGAGGAGCTTGTCAACTTTCTCTGCAATTGCTTTTTGCCTCTCTGGAGCATGGCTGTGCATCTTTTCTTTCATTGGTCGATGTTTAGGGTCGATAGTCAAGCGATGTTCCATGATCTCTGCATTTATCCCAGGCATGTCGTTGGGGATCCAAGCAAAAACATCTACATTCCTTCGTAGAAATTCGACAAGCTGCTCTTGTATTTCTTTTGCTAGGTTGGAGCCAATCTGCACTGTGTGCTCCACATTCCCATCATTTAATGGGATGGAAATAAGGTCGTCCACAGGCTCACCCCACTCTTTTATCAGATCATCACGGACGTCCAACCCATTAATCGGATAAGGATCTAGTCGCTTGCCCCTCTACAAGGCAATTGAATATCAATGCTTTGCCAGGATTTGATCTCCTCTAACTTCTTCGATCCCATAGCTTGTTAGGAACTTCATTTTCAAGTTATATGTCGACACTACTACTCGAAGTGCATTTAGATCAGGTCGGCTGAGGATCGCGTTGTAAATGGATGGTGCTTTTACTACCAAAAAATCCACTCGTATCCTAGACTATCTTGGATATTGCCCTACAGCTATAACCAAAGTTATTATATCTTCAACTAGAACTGTATCGCTAGTGAAGCATATCAATGGAGAGTTCATCGGTCGAAGTCGACTATTAGATATAGATATTTTGGAGAAAGTATCTAAAATAAAATATTAGCCAAACTTTTATTATCGACAAGGATGCAGCGTACATCAAAGTTTGTAATGTTTATAGAGATTACAACCATGTCGTTATGCAGAAACTGAACTCCTTGAGCATCTACTTCAGTGAAGGCTTTGGGTTCTTCAGTCCTCTATCTCTTCACAAATCCTTTAGATCCACTGGCTTCCTCTCATCGAAGTCCCCCAAAAATTATATTGATGATGTCGAGAGGTGGCCGATCTCATTGTTGCTCTTCTCTCCTTGATGGTTTGGGCTAGGGCAGCACCCTTGACCGATCTTCTCTACCTTCAGACCGACATCATAGAAATTGGCCAAACCGACCTCTCCTGATGAGCTCCTCAATCTCATCCTGGAGCTGAAGACACTCTTCAGTATCATGATCATGCTCATGATGGTAGAGACAGTATTTATTAGGATTATGCTTGCTAGGATGAGTTCGCATCCTCTCCGACCATGACAGCTGCTCCTTGATCTCCATCAGTACATGTGTTTTCAGAGCATTGAGGGGGGCATAGTTATGGAATCTTCTAGGAGAAACCTCTCATGCCCTTTTATCAGGGTTTCTTTGATGACAAGCTCGAAGAGGAGTGTGGGCTTGCTTGCGTTCGGAGGGAGAACAGGAGTGCAGTCGAACTTCGTTTGGCTTTTCTTTAACTACGAGCTTGCTAGATTTGCCTGCATGCCACTCTCCTATGGCTTCCTTATACTTCAACTTGAAGGCCTCCTCAGCTCGGGCATAACCTTCAGCCCGAGCTAGCAAATTAGCAAAATCCTAGGGATAATTCTTCTCCAGGAAGAACAATAGATCATTCTTCTGAAGGTCGCCCTTAAGCGCGACCATGGCAATCGACTGGTCCAAATTTTAGACCTCTAGTGCAACGATGTTGAAGTGGTTGATGGAAGCTCGGATTGATTCTCCCTCTTTCTGTTTGATGTTGATGAGGGAGTCCGAACCCTACTTGGGATGTCGGCTATTGATGAAATGAGCCATAAACTGATAGCTCATCTAGTCAAAAGAGAAGATCATACCCGACTTCAGTGTCGAGCACTAGTTTCTTGCTGCTCTCTTCAAGATAGATGAGAAAGTTCGGCACAAGATGGTATCTGGTATGCCATGGAGTAGCATCATGGTTCCGAAGGCCTCCATATGGTCGATAGGATCAGAGATCCCATCGTAGCTTCCAAATTGAAAAAGCTTGAAGTTCAGTGGGATAGGCTCTTAAATAATTCAAACAGAGAAGGAGAGATCGATGTAGATGTCATCATGATGAGCCGAGGTGACATAGCAGAGTTCCTTAATCTGTCGGTCTATTTCTTGCAATTTATGATCAAGAGCATCATCGCAATCGTAGATCCTGGAAGGTTTTCAGTTATAGATGGGGAAGGTTTATTCTAGAGAGGAATCATGGTCAGAACAAGGTTCTTCAACTCTCTATTTCTTCTTCCAAGGAGTGGCAGGTTTGCTGACACAAGTATGCCTTCTCGAGATTGGTTCTTGGCACACTGATAGAGGGTTTTCTAGTGGAGCCGCTGCTAGGGGTTACTACATGGCCTGAACCATTTTGATGAGGCCTTGAACATGCTGCATTATAAGATTGAACTACTCTAAATCTATCATGGCAGCTGGTGGAGGGGGTCGAGGCACTGGTGATTGAGTAAGGATGGACAGATCCGACTTAGATCGGATGGCAGAAGCAGTGAATCATCGGGTTGTTGTCTTCTTTAGAGGTATTTCTAAGCTAAAAAGATTGAACAGAGATGGATCCCGATGGATCTCAAAGGATTAAAAGAAGAAAAGGATAAAGATTGATCGGGCACTCCTTTTAGAAGGGCTTTAGTGTTCCTTCCTCTAGTGCCAATCTTGTTGGTGCAGAAAATTGCTGGATGCCGAAATTCACTAGAGTTGGAGAAGGCGAGGTCACCGTTGGGGACCTACAAGACAAGTCCTTATCAGAGTCGGGGGTGGTGGCTTCGGCAGGACTCTCTGATGATCAAGTCAGCTCTTCCAACTAACAAAAATGGAGTGCTCAGGAAAGAAAGTAGCAGAGTATTGAGAAGGAGAAGAGAGCCTAGAGAAAACGTATCCAAAGGATTTCTTTTATAGATGGAGCCTATAACAAACTAATAGCGACAACCATAACCATCTAATAGTGGGCCGCTCGAAGCCACATGGGATTTGTTACGGAGGGTGGTGGCTGTTGTCGTGACGTGCCAGTCTGTTAGGATTTAATAGTTGATGTTTAGAGGAGTAGATGTTAGTTGATGATGAACTTTAAGTTATATCAATTCTAAACTAGTTCGAACTCCTCTAAGGTAGTTTGTGCGTGCATTGGTTCATACTATGTATGGAGCATGATTCATGTGGGCGACGAAACCTTTCTAGGTGACTGCCAGAAGTTCGGTCGGAAGGGGTTCCGAAGTTCTACGATTAGAAAAATCATGAAGGAAGTCTGTTGGAGATGTTTGAAAGTGGATCCATAGGGGGAATCTGAAAGTAGGTCTGCTGGAGGAATCTGCATGTAGATCGACTAGAGGAGAGACCTAAGGGGGAATTCATCTGATGGAGGAATTTGACTAAAGGCGATGTTCGAAAGGAGTTCAACTATAGAGAAGTTCAAAAGGAGTTCGACTGCTAGAGAAGCTCGAAAGGAGTTCAACTACTGGAGAAGTCTAGAAAGAGTTTGACTACTGGAGAAGTTTGGAAGGAGTTCGACCACTGGAGTCGTTCGGAAGTAGTTCGACCATTGAAGAAGTCCGTAAGGAGTTCAACTACTATAGATGTCAGGAAGGAGTTCAAATATTGGAGAAGTTCAAAATGAGTTCGACCATCAGAGGAGTCTGAAAGGAGTTCAACCATAGGAGAAGTCCAAAAGGAGTTCGATCGCTGGAGAAGTCCAAAAGGAGTTCGACAGCTGGAGAAGTTTGGAAGGAGTTCGACAGCTGGAGAAGTTTGGAAGGAGTTCGATAGCCGGAGGCATCCAAAAATAGTTCAACTGTTGGAGAAGTTTGGAAGGAGTCCGACCATTAGAGATGTTTGAAAGGTGTTCAACCATTGAAGAAGTTCGAAAGGAGTTCAACTGCTGGAGAAGTCTGGAAGGAGTTCGATCGTTGTAGATGTCTGAAAGGAGTTCGACTGCTGGAGAAGTCCAGAAGGAGTTCGACCATCAGATGGGTCTGAAAAGAGTTCGACCATCAAAGGGGTCTGGAAGGAGTTTGATCGTTGGAGAAGTTTAGAAGGAGTTCAATTGCGAGAGAAGACTGGAAGAAGTTCGACCGTTGGAGAAGTCTGAGTTCGACCGTTGGAGAAGTCTGGAAGGAGTTCGACCATCGGAGGGGTCTAGAAGATGTTCCATCATTGGAGAGGTCTGAAAGGAGTTTGATCGTTGGAGAAGTCTAAAAGGAGTTCGATTGCTAGAGGCATCCAGAAGGAGTTCGACTGCTAGAGAAGTTCGGAAGGAGTTCGACTGATGGAGAAGTCTGAAAGGAGGAATTCGCGATTGAAGCTCTTCTATGATTATAAATTACATTTGGCTGAGCATTGGGTTGAACATCGGTGGGAGCGAGGTTTAACCTCAACAATAAATTCTATTGGTGCAAAAAATCACTAGATGCTAGAATTTCCTAGAGCTGGAGAAAGTGAGGTCATCGTCGGGGACCTACAAGATAAGTCCTTATCGGAGTCGAAGGTGGTGGATCCAGCATGACCCTCCGACGATCAAGTCGGCTCTTTCAGCCAATAGTAATGAAGTGCTTAGAAAAGTAAGTAGCAAAGTATCGGAAAGGAGAAGAGAGCCTACAGAAAACATATATGGAGAGCCCCTTTTATAGATGGAGCTTGTAACAAACTAATAGCGACAGCCGTAACCATCCAGTAGTTGGCCACTCGGGACCATGTGGGGTTTGTTATGAAGGGAGTTCGGAGGAGTAGACATCAATTGATGATGAAAATTAAGTTATATCAATTCCAAAGTAGTTTGGACTCCTCTAAGGTAGTCTGTGCATGAGTTGGTTCATGCTGTGTATGGAGCCAGATTTATGTAGGCAAGGAGACCTTTTTGGGCGATTGTTGGAAGTTCGACCGGAAGAGGTTCGTACGCTTTGTGATTAGAGAAATCTTGAAGGATGTCTGTCAGAGATGTCTAAAAGTGGATTCGCTAGTGGAATCTGAAAGTAGGTCTGCTGGAGGAATCTGCATGTAGATCAGCTAGAGGAGAGACTTGAGGAAGAATTTATTTGATGGAGGAATCTGATTGAAGGCATAGTCCAAAAGGAGTTCGGCTGTGGAGTAGTCCGAAAGGAGTTTGACCATCGGAGGGATCCAAAATGAGTTCGATCATTGGAGAAGTCCAGAAGGAGTTCAAATGCTGGAGAAGTTTGGATGGAGTTTGACCACTAGAAGAGTCCAGAAGGAGTTCGACCATTGGAGAAGCTTGAAAGAAATTTGACTGCTGGAGAAGTCTGAAAGTAGTTTGACCACCGGAGGGGTCCAAAAGAAGTTCGATCACTGGAGAGCTACAGAAGGAGTTTGATTGCTGGAGAAGTCTGGAAGAAGTTTGACCATCAGATAGGTTCAAAAGTAGTTCGACTGTTGTAGAAGTCCAAAAGAAGTTCGACAATTGGAGAAGTCCAAAAGAAGTTCGACCACCTGAGGGGTCCGAAAGGAGTTTGACCATCGGAGGGGTCCGGAAGGAGTTCGATCATTGGAGAAGTCTGGAAGGAGTTCGACTGCTAGAGGCATCCAAAAGAATTTTGACTGCTGGAGAGGTTTGTAAGAAGTTCGACTGATGGAGAAGTCTGGAAGGAGGAATCCACGTTAGAAGTTCTTTTGCAATTACAAATTACATTTGGCTGAATATCGGACCGAAGTTCGGCGAGAGCGAGGTGTACCCCAACAATAGTCCCCCTACTCCTGAGTTCAAAATTTAAAGGAAGGAAGTAAAAAAATGATTGCTGAAGTTCTTTTCTAGGTTCCAGTGCTCGTCAGGATGAGATGCTTTGGCATTTACCATGCTGGCGTTGAAGCTTTTTAAATCTGAAATGAGTTTGAGAAGATGGCTCTTCATATTTCTCGCCAAAACTCTACCCCAAGTATGGTACCTTAAAAACTTCATCTATCAACACACGGTGCATGTCGATCGATCGAAGTTGATCTACAATCATAACTGCCTCAGATTGCCTCTGGCTATTTAAGACCTTCTTCTTTCATCCGAAAGTCATTCTTGCTCGAGTCTTCTTCTTCCTCCGATTTTCGCTCTTCTTCCACCCAAGGATCTTAGCTTCCTCCCTCGCCTTCCTAAGCTCCGTATGCCCTTTCGATTGGTTCTCATCGCACCTATCATCCTTTCATCCTCCTCAAATGGCTTAGGTCAATTTTTCAACCCTTCTCTTTGGGTATTCATACTTTTTTAGTTCCTTGCTCCTCCGATTTCTCTATAGTAGTATTTGTCCTATATTTTTTCTTATTTTTTGGGGTTTAATTTTGATCTGAATGTCATCCAAAACCTTTCATTCCCTCGATTCTTGGGGCTCGTCCGAACTGACCTTCCTAAATCCTACACCCCTGACTGAGATTGAACCTAGGCACATGTCTCACTCACCCTTTGTTCCAAACACCATCCCGTTCGTTCTTGCCTCGGATGATTTTTCTCTGATCCAAATTCAATATGAAATTTTTCTAAAATACGATCTTGAACTCCCTAGTTCAGACGATTGAGCAAGTTCTTCTCCGATCGGCCAATTTTGCATATATTTAGAAGCTTTGCCTGCCAAACTTTGACCTCCATTCCTCCCTTCGTGGTTGCTCTTTTTCACTTTCTGAACATCTTCCTTGCCTCTATAGCACTGAATTTCTTTAGGTTCATGATAGGATTCCTTTTTCTTTATCGTCTAGCCGAGGTCCATTCAACCATCTCACTCTTTAGGAACTTCTACATCTTCAAATGCTATCCTTCTGTAAAGAACTAGTGGTACATTTTTCCTCAGTTTGGCAAGAAGAGGTTACTGAAAGGTGTCCTTTCTCTCATTTATAAATGGAAGAAAAAGTACTTTTTTGTGCACTATCCAACCTTGCAATTGGATCTTCCACCTTAGGGTCATATTAGGGAGTCGGTTCGTCGAGCTCCAAGCTTAGATGGAGCCAACCATGATTCCTCGAATAAACTTAAAGCATGCCGAGCTCCTCTTCTTCTCGACCATTAGAAAGAATAGACCTTGTTCAACCTAGGTTTGAGTCCCCTCGATCCTGCTTGTACATCTTTTGCTTTTCGAATTCACGTGGTTTTGCATATGTGTATTCCCACTGACCGCAATTCTTTTTTTGTTGTAGAAATGGATACTAAAGTTGTCAAAATGCTTACCAAGGGGCTTTATGTCTAGAAGAGCAAAGAAAAAGCATCAGGCGATAGCTCAAAGAGGGTGAAGGTCGGTGCTTCCAGCTCCGCGACCCCTACTACCACTACCGTGGCTTTCAAGATTGGTGCTAGCATCGAAGTTGCCTTAATTACTGAGGTTAGCACCGTTGGAGCAGGCTTCTTGCCTCCTATGCCCTTGGGTCCTTCCAGTAGGGATCAAACTTTGGAGCTTCCTATTGAGGGAGAGATGAAGGAAGGTAAAAAAAGGAAGGAAGCTGTCACTAAGATGCCCCACAAGGCTCGCCTTAGCAAGCTGGATAATGGTAGTGACGAACGAGGGAAAGATCCTTTCGATAACTTGGAGATCGTCTGAGATTTAACTGAAAAGTTTGCAATGTCGGAGGTGCTGGATCACATGGCTGACCTTGACCTACGGTAGCTCATTTGGAGTTCTCTTGGAACCATCCTCAGGGTGATTGCTCCATTGCTCAACTCTTTTTCCTCTCTTCCACTCCTTTTTCTCTTTTAACACCAATCATTTATTACAGTTGGGTCACCAGATGCTCGACTACATCAAGAGAGCACGTCATCAGGAGGTGGAAGCATAGAAGGTCTAGGAGGATTTTCGAGCCGAGACCAATCATCTTCATGAAAAGGTCGCCGAAGTCGAGCACCCTACGATGGAGAAGGTAGTGAAAATCAGGAGTCTCTAGGGTGCACTTCGAAAATAGGAGTTCATCTTGACTAGACTCAAGGCTGCACTGGCCCTGGTGGAGGAGAGGAAGAAGGAAGTCGAGAATAAGGATGCCAAACTGGAGGCCTGAATGGCAAAGTCGATCTTGGAGGCGATGACCCAGGCCATGGAAGAGTTTAAGACCTCCTCCAAGATGAGGAACTTGAACATCGAATTCGGCCAACAGGCATTCATCAATGGTTTTGAGCTCTGCGAAGGTAGGGTGGTTCGATGGTTCCCCGAGCTCGACCTTCACTTTCTGAAGGAGGAGGAGGACAACATAGAAGCAGGACCAGACGATGCCATAGTCGATCCCTCCTCCGTCAAGCTTGCTTTCGATCCATCCGAATCTACCATGAAGGTGCCTGAGCTAGTTTGGGAACCCAAAGTAGCCGAGAGCGCTCTAGCTCCATCTTCCATCACCCCATCTGAGGTTGAAATTCTCGAGTAGTTGTACATTTCTTTTTTCCTTTTTTTTGCTTTATACTCAAAATTTTTTATTAAATAAAAGTGAATTTCCTTTTGTCTATACCTTTGATCATTTTTCATACCTCGAATGCAGTCTTCCGTCAATATTGACCCACTGCCTCAAGGGGTCCTCTTGAAATCTTTAATAAAAAGCCTAAGCAAGGAAGTCCATCATCTAGAGAAGAAGTTAAAGAAGATAGAGGATGACCTTCAAGCTTCGTGGAGGAATGCTTCGAAGGCGATCAAAGAGGTCACTCACCTCTGAAACTTGCACATGAAGGACTTCACTAGTTTCACAATTCAAAAGAGGAGCTTTGAGAGGGAGTTGGCCGAACTCCGAAAGAATGCAAGCAATAAATCCTGGGCATTGATGGTAAAGATCAACTCCCTCAAGACTCAACTCAAGGCGGCGTAGGAGAAGATTCAACTTCTGGAGGAGAGCTTGCCGTGGTCCTTCTATAAGGCATGATTTGAGTGGGACTGGTCGATGAGGTTCTCCGCACTTCAAAAATAGCTGCATGATGTTGAGCTCATATATGAGACTTACCGATTGGACTGGAGTGATAGGATGTCCATGTTAGAATAGAAGCTCTATGCCTCCAACAACGAAGTAGCCCGGCTCCAGTGACAACTTGATGACGGCTTTTGGGCTGGTAAAAGAAGGGAGGCCGAGGAAGTCGCCTCCTTGAAGAGGACCATCGGTGAACTCTGAGAGTTGGTTGGTGCGGAAAGGGATGAGGTGCAATGGCTAAAGCTTGAGCTGACTTGTGAGAATCAAGCTATCAAGGATGCGGAGGCCAAGTCCAAGGTCCTAAGTGAAGGGAAAATTCTATTTTCCAGATCAGGTTCGTTTAGATCTAATTAGATTGGAAGGGATATTTCAAAAAAAATTTTCTCTAAGATTCTAATCGGATTTGAGACTCCTCAAATATAATATTATTAATCTAATAATAAAATAAAAATGAAGAAAAAATTAAATCTAAATTTAATTATATCTTTGATCTTGGGTAATCCTATTATCCCTGTAGATGATCCTGATGTTTGCAGCTGGAAGGTTCTGGATCTAGCCACGCAAGCGTCCTAGGCCTCTACCGGTATCCACTCAGGGTTGGATCTGAAGATCCTCTCTTTCTCTATCAATTCCTCCAAAAATTAGATCTGGATCTGATCTTGAAGGATCTTCAAAACTGACTTTTGAAGATCAACCAGTTGTCCTTTTGCAGCAGCGCAGCCTTCTTTCTTTTGATGGCATCTTTCACTTACTTGGATCGCACCTCCTTCATGCCCAAAGTCCCTTGGGCATGGAGAGGAGAGAGAGGACCAGAGGGTGGCATGAAAAAGGATGGAGAGGAGCTATGTGGCATGGGCTAAAGGCAGAAGCAAATGAATTCTAGGCATAGATAGGGTTTATGTAGACCCTGCTATGCCATGCAGTGCCACATCATCCTGGCCAATCACAGCCCTTTGTGCAATCAGATCTAAATTTGATTTATAGAATGACATCATCTGATCCAATCAGATTAGATACCCTCAAAACTCTCCTTAGGTGGCGCCAAGATTAGGTCAAACAAGTCTTCTTGGAACTCCTAATTTAATTTCCTGAAGCAACTGGAGTCTCATCTGTATGGGACTCCATATTTTATCCTCATGGGGTGCATGCCTAGGGTGGCGTGCACCCTCCTTCCTTGTCTGGCTTTTTAGTAGGGGACAAGGCCCCCACCAGTTCTCTTCCAATAGGTGCATGACATGTGGTCAAAAGTCAAAGTGTCTAATGGTCAATATTTGACCAAAGTCAAAGATAAGACTTTGGCAGGTGACCAAAAATGGCAGGTATTGTCTCAAATTTATCTCATAAATAAGACAACCTTTTCTGACTTGGACAACCTCCAGTCAGACCATATGTAAGGCCTCCTGATTGAGCACAAACTCCTTTGGCTCAGATCAGGACAACTTATTTATGATAGTAAAAGAAGAACGTTAGGTTCAATCGAGTGCTAGCACGATTTTCCTTGAACCTAATTGAATCTCATTCAGATCAATTGAACTAGATCAGTTCAATTGATGATCACCAGATTCAAACCCTTGTTTGTGTGACCCAGTTAGGTTCAGTTCTGTATGGTAATGGGATATGTCATGATCTCTATCATCGACATCATCGAAACTCCTTTCGATGGATCAGAACTCTTCTGATTCGAACAGCTAGAATGATCGATCATCTAAATCATTCTAATTGCTCCCAAAATCCACCAGTGACACCTAGCAGTATATGGTGGCAACCCATCAGAGCTGAATGCGAACCTCTTGGTGCAGCTACCTGTGTGATTAAGTTCTTCTATCTTGAGCCCCGATCAGATTAGGGTTAAGGTGAACTCGTCAAACCCTAGTCTCTGTCATATGATGTAATCATTCGATTCGAGTCCAATGTGAAAATCTAAATAGAAACTCTTTCTATTATTTCACTCTGCCATGGCCATGGGCTTCTGGACTTGATTCTCATGATCATCATAGGGCTGCTCCTCTACCACCGAGGTAGATAGATTCCATCTTGATGCAATCCAGTTCCTACAATGAACATGCTATAGCCAACATACACCTCAGGGTTCCATATGGCTAGGAGACCGAGTAATGGTGTAGTCAAACTATAACACCCTCAAGGTGAACTGCCGATGCACCTCAGGTCAAAGAACCAGACACACTACTGCAGCATCGAGTCAGTCATTGACGAGAAGGTAGACTTCCTAATGACTACTCGAGGTGGTCACGCTCAGTGCCCTCGTTCTCTAACGAGTACCTGTACTCTCGCTCCGGTGTCTCCACACCGTATAGACTCAAGACTCATCTACTAAAGAGAAGCGATTGTACACCAACCTTCCGGATCAATCACCATCCTCGTGATGATCCTATGGTCGGGAGCATTTTATGAGTTAATAATGATTATTCATGTCTTAAATTTTCAACTCTTGAAAATATGAATTATCATTACCATTAACTCAAAGGATGTATCACAGACACTAAATACACATATGTGATAGAAAATAACCCATTTTATTATTATAGTCAAAATTATAATTTTGCCCCTAGAAGTGTATTACAAGTGTCAGCCAATTCTGGCTTCTAGGGCACATATATCTAACAATCTCCCACTTGTCCTAAAGCCAATTGGCTACAAGTCTAAGTCCCATCTTCTCAAGGTGGGCTTCGATCTTCTGCTGGCCCAACGGCTTTGTAAGTGGGTCTGCCACATTATCTGTGGAGTTGACTCTCTTGACCTCGAACGTAACCTTTCTCAAGGTAATCGCGGATGAGGTGGTATCGCCGCTCAATGTGCTTGGATTTCTGGTGAGACCTCGGCTCCTTAGCAAGGGCTATGGCGCCATTGTTGTCGCAGTATAAGAGGAATGGCATCTGATGGCATTACTCCAATTTCTGCAGCAAACTTCTTGTACCAGAATGCTTCCTTTGCAGCCTCTGATGCAGCGATATATTCTGCTTCCATGGTGGAATCTGCTATCACAGTTTGCTTGGAACTCTTCCAGCTGACAGCACCACCATTGCACACAAACAGACTTCCAGATGTCGACTTTCGATCATCTATATCGGACATGAAATCCGAGTCTGTGTATCCCTGGACTTGGAGTTCTCCATTACCAAAGACCAACATCATATCCTTAGTTCTTCTCAAGTACTTAAGGATACATTTCACAGAAGTCCAGTGTTCTTCACCTGGATTTGACTGATATCTGCTTGTGACACTCACAGCATGGGCTATATCAGGTCGTGTACATAGCATGGCATACATGAGGCTCCCTATTGCAGAAGCATAAGGGATCTTGCTCATGCGTTCTATTTCCTCAGGTGTGCTGGGGCACATCTTCTTGGAAAGATGAATACCATGTCTGAAGGGTATTAATCCCCTCTTAGAGTTTTCCATACTAAACCTCTTTAGTACTTCCTCTATGTACATCTTCTGTGAAAGTCCTAGCATCCTATTCGGTCTATCCCTATAGACCTTAATTCCTAGAATAAAGGATGCTTCACCTAGGTCTTTCATGGAGAATTCCTTGGACAACCACATCTTGACTGATGTCAACATGGGAATATCATTCCCAATAAGGAGGATGTCATCCACGTACAATACGAGGAAGACAACAGCGCTCCCACTGACCCTTTTGAAAACACATGGTTCCTCTTCATTTTTGATGAAACCAAACTTTTTGATCACATCATTGAAAACGAGTGTTCCAGCTCCGAGATGCTTGCTTAAGTCCATATATGGACCTTTGCAGCTTGCAAACCTTGTGATCAGTATCACTGGATGTGAAACCTAGCGGCTGTTCCATATAGATATCTTCCTCAAGATATCCATTTAAGGAATGCCGTTTTCACGTCCATTTGCCATATTTCATAATCGAAATAGGCTGCAACAGCAAGCAATGTGCGGATGGATTTTAGCATAGCTACTGGGGAAAAGGTATCCTGATAGTCAATGCCTTCGTTTGACTATAACCTTTTGCCACTAGTCTAGCCTTGAATGTCTCCACATTCCCATCTGCACCAATCTTTCTCTTGAAGATCCATTTACACCCAATAGGTACTATACCTTCTGGTGGATCTACCAAGGTCCAGACTTGGTTTGAGTGCATCGAGTCAATTTCTGACTTCATTGCCTCTAAGCCATTTCTCGGAGTCGATATCTGATATCGCCTCGTTGTAGGTTTTGGGATCATCACCATGAGCACCATTACCTACGAGGAACATTTTCCTCTACTTCCTCTGAAATAATACCTAAGTATCTTTCAGGGGGACGGAAAACTCTTTCCGATCTACGAGGTGGAGGAGGTAGTGTTCTTATTGGCTCAACCTGATTTGGTTCCAATTGGTCCTTAGCTCGTTCTACTTGTGAGACTTTCTCATCAAGCTTGAATCTGCTTTCCAATGCCACGCTATCTTGAATAAACTATTTTTCAAGAAAGATGGCATGTCGACTCACAATCACATTGTGGTCTTCTGGAATGTAGAAATAGTATCCTAATGACTCTTTAGGATATCCTATGAATCGAGCTCTAAAGGACCTAAACTCTAACTTGTCCGCTTGTTGTCTTTTGACATGAGCCGGACAACCCCAAATTCTGAGATGACTCAGACTTGGTTTCTTACCGTGCCATATCTCATACGGTGTGGTAGGAACGGTTTTAGAGGGAACCCTATTCAGTAAATAGATTGAAGTTAATAATGAATGTCCCCAAAGAAAATCAGGGAGGTCTGTGAAGCTCATCATGGATCGAACCATATCCAATAGAGTCCGATTTCTCCATTCTGAAACCCCGTTGAGTTGAGGTGTTCCTGGTGGAGTCCATTGAGAGACTATGCCATTTTCCTTAAGATAGTCTAGGAATTCCCGGCTAAGGTATTCACCTCCTCGATCTGATCGAAGAACCTTAATGGGTTTTCCAGTTTGTTTTTCTACTTCATGTCTGAATTCTTTGAACTTTTCAAAAGGCTTCAGACTTGTGTCTCATAAGATACACATACCCATACCTAGACAGATCATCGGTAAAGGTAATGAAGTAGACAAAATTGCCTCTAGCCGGCACATCAAATGGGCCGCACACATCAGTATGTACTAGGGCAAGGAGATCTGTGGCCCTCTCCCCATGTCCAACAAAAGGGAGTTTAGTCATTTTGCCTTGAAGACAAGATTCACAAGTTGGATATGACTCAAAAGTCAATGGACTCAATAGCCCATTTTTCTCCAATTTGTTAATCCTATCTTCTGCTATATGACCTAATCTCAGGTGCCATAGATATCTGTCGTTTGGACTATCCCTAGGTCGTTTGGGCATTCACGTTTTGCTCGATAGTTAAAACAGGTACATCAATATGTAACTGATAAAGACCATTAATAAGGAAACCATTTGCAATTTTATTTCTTTCATAAAGAATGTTACAATGGTCCTTAAAGAAGGTGATCACATAACCTTCTTGTGCTAAGCATGAAACAGAAATCAAATTCCTGCTAGCTGCAGGCACATAATAACAGTCTTTTAAAACTAAGTCTAAACCAGATGGTAATCGAAGAGGGTATGTTCCCACGGCTACTGCAGCAACTCTTGCTCCATTACAGACGCGTAGGATCATGTCTCCATCCCTCAGCCTCCTGCTATCCTCAAGACCCTGCATAGAAGTGCACAGATGAGCACTAGAACCAGAGTCAAGCACCCAACTGGATGCAGAAGAAATCCGTAAGGTTAGACTCAATAACGAGCATACCTCCAGAAGGACCTTCCTTCTTGTTCTTCAGGGTGGCCAGGTAAGTAGGGCAGTTCCGCTTCCAATGGCCGTCGCTGTTGCAATGGAAACACTTTTCCTTTGCCATCGAGCCTTTCTTCTTCAGCTTCTGCCTTCTTCTTCTTTGATCCTTCCACCTTTTGCTTTTTCACAGACTTCTTTTTCTTTCCAAAAAGACTTTCTTTTGGAAGAAGTCCATTCCATAGCAAGAACTGAGCCTTTAGAACCTTTCATAGAAAGCTCAGCGGTAACCAGCATATTCATTAACTCGGCCAAGGAATTTCTGAAGTTTATGCATGTGGTAATTCATGATGAATTGCCCATATGCATCAGTCAAGGATTGCAGAATAATATCATTCTGCATAGATCCAAGTCCAACTTCACACCGAGCTTCTCAAGCTCTTCCATGTCCTTGATCATCATGTCAGACAGTGATCTTGGACTGACTGCCCATCACGCATCTTAGCCTTAAAAAGTCATTTCGTGACTTGATATTTGGCTGCGCGACTCTGTTCACCAAACATCTCCTGTACAGGTGAGCCAACATTTGGCGAGCAGTCCCGATATCTTCATGTTGGCGCTGGAGCTCATCAGACATCGAGCCCAACATGTAGTATCTGGCCTTATTATCTTCGTCCAATCCATTTTTCAAGAGACGCTCTCTGTTCAGTGGATGGACGTGAGCTGGTAAGATTGGGAGGGTCCTGGTCCAAAACATGTGTTAACTTCTCTAAAACCCAAAATAATTTTGTAGTTCCTGAGCCAATCTTTATAATTAGGGTTCCAGATCAGTCTATGTGTGTCTCCAGGATACGTGCCAGTGGGTTGGACGCAGACATTTTTCTTTTTCCTGTAGAGAGTCAAAGATTCTAGTTAGATACTGTAATTTTGACTTGACCAATTTGTTTAGGGAGTTTTATTTTTAAACAAATTAGCTCCCACTATTTTCTCGGATCCCTACACTCCCTCTGTAGAGATGCGAAAAAATCTCCATGATTAATGATTTCTAGTGGGTGGTGCGGTCTCACCAACTGACTCATCACCTCACCTAACAGTTATTGGTGATGGGTTAGCCAATGAGTGAACAACTCTTGTTCAATGATTCTCTAATCATGGTGCACCCAAACTTGGTCTCTAATTCATGAATCTCACCGTATCCCAAAATATTGATCCACTCCTTAGTTAAGTCAGACCCACCATTTGCATAGACTGGATTTCCTAATTGGGTCTCTCACCGTATCCAGAATATTGAGCCCAACTCATCCTCCAGCCCATAGCATCCAATGCCTAATAGACATGGTTGCATCTTTTCCGGTGCAACTGAGCCACTGTATCCAGCCGAGAACAATCAACCCCGGGAAGGGCCCGCACATCTACAATGGTGGAAGACCTCAGACTTAATCTTTTCTTAGGGAGAATTTGATTCAGGTCTCATTAAACTAGACTTGGCTTAGTCATAACAATTATGACTAACCTAGTGGCATGGGTTAGCTCGGATTATTGACCACCTCAGATCAGAACTGTGTCAACAGATATGGCCAGGTAAGTGAGATCCGGTGGAAGGGAATATGCCATTAACTCGCACAAGAATGCATTCAGGTCGAGTAGCTTTCCAATTAAAAATCCAGTCGGTCGTCTGTGCCAAACTTACCTTAGACACCAAATTGTTGAGTCTAGAACCAATTGGGTTAGCCTACAATCCAGACTCTAACCTCTGAGCCTAATTAGGTCTTGCTTGATCGTCACTCATGTGACTCGATCTTGACCCAGACTTAATCCTATTAGGCTGGTCAATTTAAGCATTGTTGATCCCATCTAACCAACTCTTGATTCGGTTTGATCAACCGCTTAGACCTAATTGAGCTACCCAAGCCCGAACCCAGTATTATGAATATGTCTTAGATCTAAAAATTCTCAATTTTAGACCTAATTAATATTCCATAAACTTAATTCTTAATTAAGTTTAGGGTTCATAAACAAAATATGCACAATAAATCCTAGGGTTTCAGGATCTAGGGTTTTGCAGAAAGTAAGTTTTGGGTTTCTGATTAAGGACGAACACGCAGCACCCCTACACATCATAAGAACACCCCATCGAATGGGAAGAGAGGGCCTTTAAACCCTTCTTCGTTCTTATGACCGGACGGCCAAGAGAGAACGCCTTAATCAGGAACATGTAAATCTACAAAACTAGTTATAGATCTATATCATATATCTCATATACAAATTTAGATCTAATCAAGGCATATTTTGCATACATCTCATGTATCATAATCATGCATATTTTCAGATCTAAATTATCTCATAATAATCTAAAAAATTAGATTTAAATTGATCTATATCAAAATAAATTCTAATCTAGATAATTATGTAGAACTATTCTACAACTAGTCTAGACATGCATCTATCATATCTCATATGATATTTAAAATTAAATAATTTTTATTTGCTATTTTTTAGATGTTATTATAACACTTATAATATCAAAAAATAGTAAATAAATAGATCTAAAAATATGAACTTAATCAAATTAAAATCAAAGATCATGCAAGAACTATTCTATAGAACTATTCTATTCCTAGAACTAGTCATGCATATCTTCATACATCTTAGATCCAAATTTTTTTTTAATTTTTAATTTTTTAATTTTAGATCTGATCACATCTCATGTGACATCTGAAATCACTATAATTATTCTAGATTAAAAATAAATTAAAATTAGATCTAAATGAATTATAGAACCTGGCTCTGATACCAGTTCAAGGAAAAATCTATTTTTTGGATTAGGTTCATTCAGATCTGACTGGATCAGGAGGGATATTTTAAAAAAAAAAAATTTTAAAATTCTAATCAGATATGAGACTTCTCAGATCTAATCTTATTGATCTAATAATAAAATAAAGAAAAGATAAAAATTAAATCTAATTTAATTATACCTTTGCTTTGAGTAATCCAATTACCCTATGATGATCCTGATGTTTGCCTAAGGTTTTGGATGTAGCCATGGAAGTGTCTGACCTCTACTGGTATCCACTCAGACAGAATCTAAAAATCATCTCCTTCTCAATTAATCCTTCAAAAATCAGATCTAGATCTGATCTTGAAGGTCTTCAAAATGGCTTTCAAAGAATAGCTCTTGTCTCTTGCAGTAGTGCATTTTACCTGGATCGCACCTTCTTCATGGCCAAAGTCCCTTGGGCGTGGAGAGGAGAGAGAGGACCAGAGGGTGACATGGAGAAGGAGGGAGAGGGGCTATGTGGCAAGGGCTAAAGGTAGAAGCAAATGAATTCTAGGCGCAGATAGGGGTTATATATATCCTATTGACCATGCAGTGATGCATCATCCTGGCCAATCATAGTCCTTTATGTAATTAGATCTAAATTTGTTTCCTGGGATGACATCATTTGATCCAGTTAGATTAGAGACCCTCAAAACTCTTCTTAGGTGGTGCCAAGATTGGGTCAAACAAATCTTCTTGGCCCCACCTAATTTAATTTCCTAAAGCAACTAGAGTCCCATCTGTATCGGACTCCATATTTTATCCTCATGGGGCACACGCCTCCCTAGGCATCTATCCCCTTTCTATCTACTTTTTAGCAAGGGGACAAGTCCTCAGGTTTTTTCCTATGGATGCATGATACATAGGCAGATATCTAAGTATCCAAGGTCAATATTTGACCAATGTCCGAAGATAAGATTTAGCAAATGATGAAAAATGGTAGGTGTTGTCTTAAATTTATCACATAAATTAAGACAACCCTTTTCTGATCTGGACAAGCTTCAGTCAGACCAAGTAAAGGTTTCTGAGTGAGTCCAAACATATTTGGCTCAATCGAGATAAGCTTTAATGATTGTTAAAGGAGAATATTAGGCTCAATCATGTGGTAGCATGATTTTCTTGAACCTAATTAAATCTTATTCAAATCAATTGAACTGAGTTAATCCAATTGATGATATCCAGATCCAAATTTTTATTTGTGTGATCCAATTAGGTTCAGTTTCATATGGTAATGGGATATGTCGTGATTTATATCATCGATCATCCAAATCATTCTAATTGCTCTCAAAATCCACCAATGACACCTAGCAATGTATGGTGGCAATCCATCAAAACTAAAAGCAAATCTCTCGATGCAGTTACCTATGTAATTAAGTTCCTCTATTTTGAGCCTCGACTAGATTAGGGTTAAGGTGATCTTGTCAAACCCTAATATCCATCATATGAATTAATCATTCGATTCAAGTCCAATGTGAAAATCCTAGTAGAAACACTTTCTATTATTTTACTCTGCCATGGCCATGGGCTTATGGACATGATTCTCATGATCAACATAGGGCTACTCCTCATCTACCGAGGTAGATAGATCTCCTATTGGTGCAATCCAATTTCTACAATGAACATGTTATAGCCAACATACACCTTAGGGTTCTGAATGGCTAGCAGACCGAGTTATGGTGTAGTCAAAGTATAACACCCTCAAGGTGAACTGCCGATGAACCTCAGGTCAATGAACCAGACATACTACTGTGGCTTCAAGCCAGTCATTGATGAGAAGGTAGACTACCTCATGACTACTCGAGGTGGTCATGCTCAGTGCCCTCGTTCTCTAATGAGTATCTATACTCTCACTCCGGTGTCTCTACACCATAGACTCAAGATTCATCTATGCAAAAAAAGCGATCGTACACCAACCTTTCAGATCAGTCACCATCCTCATGATGATTCTACGATGGGGAGCATTTTATGAGTTAATAATGAAAATTCATGTCTTAAATTTTTAACACTTAAAAATATGAACTATCATTATTTCTAACTCAAGGGATGTATCACAGATACTTTCATATACACACTATGATAGAAAATAATCCATTTTATTATATATAGTTAAAATTATAATTTTGCCCTTAGAAGTGTATTACAAGTATCAGCCAATCTGGCTTCTAGGGCACACATATCTAATACTAAGGAGGTGGCTACAAGAATCAAAGGAGAACTACCATCGAGCCAACAGGATGTTCTGCAATAACATGATGAGGCAGAGGGAGCTCGAGAAGAAGGTCGATCGTCTCAAGGAATCTTTAGTAATGACCACCAATCCAAAGTCTGAGGAGTCTGGCCCTTCTTAAGATTTTGGTGGTCTTTCTCTTTCTCTCTACTTTTTTTTAGTATAATCGATCTTGTTGACCTATGTTTTACTTATAATGAACTTATTTTTGTAATCAAATAGTATCTTTTTTGTTATTTTTATTTTGCATGAATTCGAAGCTTGATCGTGGCTTCACTTTCTTCACTTTGTTTTTCTTTGTGTTGTCTTCTAATGAAGTGGTTGTTGTGGACGCCTATCCAAGGTTCTTTTTGTAGATTGGGAAGCAATTTTCCTTCTTGCACATCGTATGGTCGAGTAGTTGTTGGAGAAATACTTGTAGGGATCGGTGATAGGATTTCCCCCTTCTTTTTGCTTTAGGTTTGGGGTTCATTTGGGACCTCTGGATGGGCCCCCTTTTCACCTTTTTTTCCTCGATTTAGGTTAGCATGGCATTCGACTTTGCTCATGTTAGGATGAGGTCCTCTTGTTCCTAGCAGGACTATAAGGGCATGAAAGGGCCGTTGAAGGGATCTCTCCCCGCATCCCGGCTTAAGTAACTGAGGTCTTTAGTTTAGCTCAACATTAGGATGAGGACTTTTTATTCCTAATAGGGCTATAGAGGCATAAAAGGGTCGTTTAAGGGGCCTCTCTCCGCATCCTAACTTAAGTAACCAAGATCTTCGCTTTAGCTCAAGGTTAGGATGAGGTTCTCCTTCTATTCCTAATAGGGCTATAGGAGCACAAAAGGACTGTTGAAGGAGCCTCTTCCTACATCCCGACTTAAGTAATCGAGGTCTTTGCTATAGCTCAATGTTAGGATGAGGTTCTCCTCCTATTCCTAACAGAGCTATAGGGGCACAAAAGGACCGTTGAAGGGGCCTCTTCCCACATCCCGTCTTAAGTAATCAAGGTCTTCGCTTTAGCTCAATGTTAGGATGAGGTTCTCCTCCTATTCCTAACAGGACTATAGGATAACAAAAGGGCCATTGAAAGGGCCTCTCTATGCATGTCGACTTAAGTAACCGAGGTCTTTACTTTAGCTAAATGTTAGGATGAGGTTATCCTCCTATTCCTAACAGGACTATAGGGACACAAAAGGATCGTTGAAGGAGCCTCTCCCCGCATCCCGACTTAAATAACCGAGATCTTTGCTTTAGCTCAATGTTAGGATGAGGTTCTCCTCCTATTCCTAATAGGGCTAACTTCATCTAATGACAAACTTTGGGAGGCTATTTTCTATCATCATAGTTTTGCACCGAGATTGAAGATATTAAAATAAGAAGATTTTATTAAAATGAGATTATTGATAGCACATGCGTAAGTTCTTCGAGTACCATGGGCGTGGAAGATCGGTGCCTCCAAGCTTCTTCAAGTAGTAAGTTCCAGGTTGCACGACCTCTTTGACTTCGTAAGGACCTTCCTAATTTGGGGCGAGCTTTTCTTGATACTGAGATAGTAAAATGGCTGCTCGTCGAAGTACCAAATCTTCCACTTTTAATATTTTTTCTTTTACTCTGGAGTTATAGTAATGGGCCACTCTTCATCTATAACCGTCCATCCAAAATTGGGCTTCTTCTCATTTTTTATAGATTGAGGTTCGCTCTGAGGTCCTACGAATTGCATCGCTAGTTGAATGCTATAACCCATGCCAATGGTAGATTGAGCTCTATCGGGATGACTACATTCATTTCGAAAGCCAGAGCGAACGATGTTTCTCTAGTTGTTAGCTTTTGAGTAGTTCTGTATGCCCACAAGACGTGGTAAAGCTCGTCCATCCAAGTTCTTCTTGCTCTTTTAAGTCTTGCTTTGATGTCTTGCAATAGGATTCTGTTTGTCACTTCAACTTTGCTGTTTGCCTATGGATGGGCTACTGATGTAAAGTGGTGGAAGATGTTTAAATCTTCATAAAATTAGGCAAACTATTGCTCATTATCTGTTATGAGGATCCGAGGTTGGCCAAATTTGCAAACAATCAACTTTTAAATGAAGTTCTGTACTTTAATTTTAATGATTTTTGCTAGAGGTTCAGTCTCGACCCATTTTGTGAAATAATCTATCACCACCAAGAGGAACTTATGCTATCCAGATGCTATAGAAAAAGGTTCGAGCATGTCCATTCTCCATTGAACAAATGGCCATGGGGCGCTCGACGGTGCATGTTCTAAAGCTGGCTGTCTTTAGATGTTCGCATTTCTCTAACAACGATCACATTTTTTGACATACTCTATAGAATTATGGTACAAGGTTGGCCAATAGTAACCCTACCAAAGTACTCTATATGATAAGGATCTGGCCCCTATATGATTCCCGTAGATTCCTTCATGCACTTTCCACAATGCGAAGTCGACTTCTGAAGCTCGAAGACATCTCAAGAGCGGTAGGTAATACGATCTTTTGTACAGCTTGCCTTCGTACAGGATATATTGAGAGGCTTGATGTTTAAGTTTTCAAGCTTCTTTCGAGTCACGAGAAAGAGCTGTATCCTTGAGGTAAATAACTAGCGGGTCGATCCAGCTTGACTCATGCTCGACTTGCATAATGGACTATGACTCCTCCGAACTTGACCATTTCAGAACTTTAAAAAATACTTCCTTGGGTAGTTCAGTTGGGGCTAAAGTGGCCAACATAGAGAGAAGCTAGGCTTTGGTATTTTCTACCCTCAGAATCTGTTGGATGCTAAAACTATTGAAGGCCAGAGTCAAGTTTTTTACTTTCTCAAGATATTTTATCATACTTTCCTCCCGAGCTTCATAAACACTACTAACCTATCCGACCATCAGTTGAGAATCACTATAGACTTGGAGCCAATAGGCTTCTAACTCTTTTACTATTTTTAATCCAGCAATCAATGCTTCATATTCGATCCCATTATTAGTTGTAGAAATTTCAAAGCATAGTGCACATTCGGTCATGACTCCCTTTGGGGTAACCAAGATCAATCCCACACCTGCACTAGAAGCGTTGGATGAACCATCCACGTATAGGGCCCAAAAACCTTCAGAAAGGTCGGCTCTCTCTTTGGAGGGGCTCGACTACAACCATGGAATATTGGTTTCATTCAATTCAAGCTTGGCTTCATCTAGGATGGCGCATTCCACTACAAAATCTATCAATATCTGAGCTTTGATCAACGACCGAGGTCGATAGTTGATGTTAAATTCTATAAGCTTGATTGCCTATTTTGCAATTCTTTCAGAGGCATCTGCTCGATGAAGAACTGCTTTAATTAGTTGATCAGTGAGGATAGTTATGGTGTGCCCCTGAAAATAAGGTCGGAGCCTTCGGGCTATAATTAGCAAAGCTTAAGTTAGTTTTTTTGACTTAGTATACCGATCTCGAGTCTCTCAAGACTCGGCTTATGTAGTAGATTGGTCGCTGTATTTTTGCCTCTTCTTTAACTAGGACTGCCACAAGGGCCACAGGAGAAACCGTCAGGCACAAAAGTAATTTCTCTCTGGGTTTGGGCTTTGCTAATAGAGGAGGTGAACAGAGATAGCCCTTAAGCTCATTAAAGGCTTATTGGCATTCGGTAGTCCAGCAAAAGTTCTTCAGCTGCTTTAAGACCTAAAAGAAGGGCATACATTGTTTAGCCGACCTCGAGATAAAGCAGTTTAGGGCTACCACCTTTCCAGTCTGGGTTGAACTTCTTTAATTGATTTTGGAGTAGTCCTCTCTTAAATGGCTTGGATCTTTCTTGGATTTGCTTCAATTCCGTGTCTCAACACCATGAATCCCAAGAACTTCCTTGAAGTTACATCGAGGGTGCACTTGGTTGGGTTTAGCTTCATCTTGTATCTCCTAAGGGCATTGAAGGTCTCTTCAAGGTTGGTAATGTGATTTATTGAAGCTCAACTCTTGACAAGCATATCATCTACGTATACCTCCATATTGCGGTCGATCTACTCCTTGAAGGATTTGTTAATCAGGCACTGGTATGTTGCCCCTACATTTTTGAGTCCAAAAGGCATAGCCCTATAATAGTAAAGACCACAATCGGTAATAAAAGCGGTCTTCTCCTCATCCTCTGGTGCCATCCGAATTTGGTTATAGTTGAAAAAGGCATCCATGAAGGTGGGGAGCTCATGGCCCGAGGTCGCATCCACCAATTGATCAATCCTGGGTAGGGGGTAGCTATCTTTTGGGCAGACTTTGTTCAATTATTTAAAGTCTATGCACATTCTCCACTTGTCATTCGCCTTTTTAACAAGCACAATGTTGGAGACCCAGTTCGGATGTTGACTTCTGATCTTGAGGAGCTTGTTAACTTCCTCTGCAATTGCTTTCTGCCTCTCTAGAGCTTGGCTGTGCATCTTTTCTTTCACTAGCCGATGTTTAGGGTCGACAGCCAGGCGATGTTCCATGACCTCTACATCTATCCCTGGCATGTCGTCGGAGATCCAAGCAAAAACATCAGCATTCCTCCATAGAAATTCGACAAGCTGCTCTTGTATTTCTTCTGCTAGATTGGAGCCAATCTACACTATGTACTTCACATTCCTATCATTTAGTGGGATGAAAACAATGTCTTCCATAGGCTCACCCCACTCTTTCATCAGATCATCACCGACGTCCAACCCATCAATCAGATAAGGATCTAGCCACTCGCCCCTCTGCAAGGCAATTGAATAGCAATGCTTCACCAGGGTTTGATCTTCTCTGACTTCTCCAATCCCATAGCTTGTTAGAAACTTTATTTTCAAGTAATATGTCAACACTACTGCTTGGAGTGCGTTTAGACCAGGTCGGCCGAGGATCGTGTTGTAAGCGAATGATGCTTTTACTACCAAAAAATCCAATCATGTCCTGGACTATCTTGAATATTGTCATGCAGCTACAGCCAAAGTTATTATACCTTCAACTGATATTGCATTGCCAGTGAAGCCAACCAATGTGGAGTTCATCAGTCTAAGCCAACTATTAGGTATAGACATTTTGAAGAAAGCATTATAAAATAAAATATTAATCAAACTTTCATTATCAATAAGGATGCGGCGTACATCATAGTTAGCAATATTTAGAGATATTACAACTACGTCATTATGCGAAAACTAAACTCCTTGAGCATCTGCTTCAATGAAGGCAATGAATTCTTCAGTCCTCTATCTCTTCACTGATCCTTCAGATCTACTAGCCTCCTCTCATTGAAGTTTCCTAAAAATTATATTGATGATGTCGAGAGATGGCCGGTCTCCTTACTGCTCTTCTCTCCTTGATGGTTCGGGCTGGGGCAGCACCCTTAGTCTACCTTCTCTTCCTTCGGGCCGACATTGCAGAAATTGGCCAAGCCAACCTCGCTTGATGAGCTCCTCGATCTCATCTTGGAGCTAAATACATCCTTCAGTATCATGACCGTGGTCATGATGGTATAGGCAATATTTGATAGAATTGTGCTTGCGAGGATGAGTGCACATCCTCTCCGATCTTGGTAGCTGCTTCTTGATCTCCATCAGTAATTATATTTTTGAAGCACTGAGGGGGACATAGTTATGGAATCTTCTAGGAAGGAACCTCTTCATGTCCTTCTATCAGGACTTCTTTGACGATGAGCTCGAGGAGGAGTTCGGGCTTGCTTATGCTTAGGGGGAGTCTGAGAGTGTGGTCGAACTTCATTCGTCTTTTCTTCAACTATTGGCTTGCTAGATTCACCCATCTACTGCTCTCTTACGACTTCCTCATCCTTCAACTTGAAGCCCTCCTCAGCTCGAGCATAACCTTTAGCTTGAGCTAGCAAATCAGCAAAATTCTTGGGATACTTCTTCTCCAAAAAAAATAACAGATCATTCTTCTAAAGGCTGCCCTTAAGCATGGCCATGGCAATCGACTAGTCTAAATTTCGGACCTCTAATGCAGTGACATTAAAGCAGTTGACATAAGTCCAGATTGATTCCCCCTCTTTCTATTTAATGTTGATGAGGGAGTCTGAACCCCACCTGGGATGCCAGCTACTGACGAAATAAGTCACAAACTGATGGCTCATCTAGTTGAAAGAGAAGATCATACCCGACTTCAGTGTCGAGTACTAATTTTTTGCTGCTTCATTCAAGGTAGATGGAAAAGCTCGGCAAAAGATGATGTCTGATGCACCATGGAGCATTATCATGGTCCGAATGGCCTATAGGTGGTAGACCAGATCAGAGGTCCCATCATAGCTTTCGAATTGGAGAAGCTTGAAGTTCGATGGGATAGACTTTTGCATAATTTGAGCAAAGAAGGAGAGATCGATGTAGATGTCATCATGGTGAGCTAGGATGACATGGTCGAGTTCCTCAATCTATCGATTCATTTCTTGCAATTTTTGATCGAGAGCATCATCTCGGTCGCAGATCCTAAAAGGTTTCTAGCTATAGATGGGGAAGGTTTCTTTTGGAGAGGAATCATGGTTAAAATAAGATTCTTCCACTCTCTATTTCTCCTTTCCAGGAGTGATGGGTCACTGGCCCAAGTGTGCCTCCTCGGGACCCATTCTTGGTACCCCGATGGAGGGTTATCCGATGGAGCCACTGTCGAGGGTTGCTACATGGCTTGTACCATTTTGGTAAGGCCTCGAATCTACTATATTGGAAAGTTGAACTACTCGAGATCTACCATGGCCATTGGTGGAGGGGGTCAAGGCACTGGTGATGGAGTAAGGATGGGCAGATCCGGCTCAGATCTAGTGGTAGAAGTAGAGGATTGCTAGGTGGTTGTCTTCTTTGGAGGCATTTCTAAACTAAAAAGATTGAACAGAGATGGATCTCAAAGGATTAAAAGAAGAAAAGGATCAAGATTGATTGGGCACTCCTTTTAGAACAAGGACTTTAGTGCCCCTTCGTCTAGCGCCAATTCTGTTGGTGCAGAAAATCGTTGGATGTTGAAATTCACTGGAGTTGGAGAAGGCAAGGTCACTGCCGGGGACCTGGAAGATAAGTCATAACCGGGGTCGGGGTAGGTGGCTCCAGCAAGACCCTCCAACAATCAAGTCAGCTCTTCTGACCAACAAAAATATAGTGCTCAGAAAAGAAAGTAGCAGAGTATTGGAAAGGAGAAGAGAGCCTAGAGAAAATGTATTTGGAGGATCCCTTTTATAGATGAAGCCTATAACAAACTGATAGCGACAGCCATAACCATCTAGTAGTGGGTCGCTCGAGGTCACGTGGGGTTTGTTATGGAGGGTAGTGTCTGTTGTCATGACATGCCAGTCCGTTAGGATTTAATAGTTGAAGTTTGGAGGAGTAGATGTCAGTTGATGATGAACTTTAAGTTATATCAATTCCAAAGTAGTTCAAACTCCTTTAAGGTAGTCTGTGTGTGACTTGGTTCATACTGTATATGGACTTAGATTCATGTAGGGGAGGAGACCTTTTTGGGTGGCTGTCGGAAGTTTGATCGAAAGGGGTTCGGAAGCTCTATGATTGGAGAAATCTTGAAGAAAGTCTGCTGAAGATGTCTGAAAGTAGAGCTACTGGGGGAATCCAAAAGTAGGTCTGCTGGAGGAATTTGCATGTAGATCAGCTGGAGAAGAGACTTGAGGAGGAATTCATCTGATGGAGGAATCTGACTGAAGGCGAAGTTCAGAACAAGTTTGGCTATTGGAGAAGTCCAGAAAGGGTTTGACTGCTAAAGAAGTCCGAAAGGAGTTTGACTACTGGAGAAGTCCGGAATAAGTTCGACCATCAGAGGAGTCTGAAAGGAGTTCGACTATTGGAGAAGTTCGAAAGGAGTTCGACAACTGGAGAAGTCTGAAAGGAGTTCAAGTGCTGGAGAAGTCTAATAGGAGCTCGACCATCGGAGGGGTCTGGAAGGAGCTCGACCATCAGAGGGATCTAGAAGTAGGTCGACTGTTGGAGAAGTCCAAAAGGACTCGATCGCTGGAGAAGTTCGAAAGGAAGTTCGACCACTGCTGGAGAAGTCTAGAAGGAGTTCCACCACCAAAAGGATCCAAAAAGAGTTCGACCACTAGAGGGGTCCAGAAGGAGTTTGACTCATAAAGAAGTCTGGAAGGAGTTCGACTGCTGGAGAAGTCTGGTGGAAGGAGTTTGACCATCGAAGGGGTGCGAAAGCAGTTAGACCATTGGAGAAGTTTGAAAGGAGTTCGACTGCTGGAGAAGTCTGGAAGGAGAAATTCATGATTGAAGCTCTTCTATGATTACAAATTACATTTGCCTGAGCATTAGACCAAACTTTGGCGGGAGCGAGATTTACCCCCAACAATAGTCCCCCTACTCCTAAGTTCAAAATTCGAAGGAAGTAAAAAGATGACTACCAAAGTTATTTTCTTGGTTTCCGTGCTTGTCAGGATGAGATGCTTTGGCATTTACCATGCTGGCACCGAAGCTTTTTAAATCTAAAATGAGTTTGAGAAGACGTCCCTTCATTTTTTTCACCAAAACTCTAGCCCAGGTATGGCATCATAAAGACTCTGTCTATTGCCACTTCTCTATTATGATGAGTGGGACATGTGGTGCATGTCGATCGACCAAAGTCAATCCGTAGTCATAACTACCTAAGATTGCCTCTGGCTATTTAAGGCCTTCTCTCATCCGACAGTCATTCTTGCCCGAGTTTTCTTTTTCTTCCGATCTCTGCTCTTCTTCCATCCAAGGGTCTTAGCTTCCTCCCCCACCTTCTTGAGCTCCAGACGCCCTTTCGATTGGTTCTCATCACACCCATCATCCTTTCATCCTTCCCAAATGGCCTAGGTCAGTTTTCCAACCCTTCTCTTCGGGTATTCACATTTTTTTAGCTCTTTGCTCCTCCGATTTCTCTATAGCAATTTTTACCCTATATTTTATCTTACTTTTTAAGATTTTATTTCGATCTAAATATCTTCCAAAACCTTACATTCCCTCAATTCTTGGAGCTCGATGGTACCGACCTTCCTAGACCCTGCACCCTAGATCGAGATTAAACCTAGGCACATGTCTCACTCGCCCATTGTTCCAGACACCATTCCGTTCGTTCTTACCCCAGATGATCTTTTTTTGATCTAGATTCAATATGGAAACCCCTCCGAAATATGATCTCAAACTTTCTAGTTCAGACGATCGAGCAAGTTCTCTTATGGTCAGCCGATTTTGCTTAAATTTGGAAGCTTTGCATGTCGGACTTCGACTTCCATTCCCTCCCTTCGTGGTTGCTCTTTTTTGCTTTCTAAATATCTTCCATACTTTCGTAACACCGAATTCCTTTAGGTTCGTGAAAGGATTTCTTTTCCTTTGTCATCTAACCGAGGTCCATCCGACCATCTCGCTCTTCAGAAGCTTCTACACCTTCAAACTCCATCCTTTTGCGGAGGACTAATGGTACTTTTTTTCTTAGTTCGGCAAGAAGGAGTTGCGGAAAGGTACCCCTTCTTCCATTCATAACTAAAAGAAAATGTACTTTTCATATACTATCCGACCTTGCAATTAGATCTTCCTCCTTAGGGTTACATTAGAAAGTCTGTCCATCAAGCTTCTAGCTTAGATGGAGCCGACCTTGATTCCTTCAATAAACTTAAAGCATACCGAGCTTCTCTTCTTCCTGACCTTTTGAAAGAATAGACCTTATTCAATCTGAATTTGAGTCTCCTCGATTCTGCTGGTACATCTTTTGCTTTTCGAATCCACGCAGTTTCGTATATGTGTATTGCCACAAACTGCAATTATTTTTCTATTATGGAAATGGATAATAAAGCTACCAAAATACTTACCAAGGGGCTTTATGTCTAGAAGAGGAAAGAAAAAGTGCTAGGCAGTAGCTCGAAGAGGATGAAGGTCGCTGCTTCCAGCTATTAGATGTATGTCCTAGAAGCCAAATTGGCTAACACTTGTAATATACTTCTAAGGATAATTTTATAATTTTGACTATAATTAATAAAAGAACTATTTTCTATCATAATGTGTATTTAAAGTATATGTGATACATCCTTTGAGTTAATGATAATGACAATTCATATTTTCAAGGAGTTGAAAATTTAAGACATGAATTTTTATAATTAACTCATAAACTACTCCCAACCATAGGATCATCATTAGGATGGTGATTGATCCGAAAGGTTGGTGTACGATCGCTTTCTTTGAGTACATGAGTCTTGAGTCTATAGTGTGAAGATACTAGAGCGAGAGTACAGATACTCGATATAGAACGAGGGCACTGAGCGTGACCACCTCGAGCATTCATAAGGAAGTCTACCTTCTCATCGATGACTCGCTCGATGTTGCAGTAGTGTATCTGGTTCTTTGATCTGAGGTGCATCGACAATTCACCTTGAGGGTGTTATAATTTGACTACACCATAACTCAGTCTCCTAGTCATTTAGAATCCTGAGGTGTATGTTGGCTATAGTACATTCATTGTAAAAATTGGATTGCACTAATAAGGGATCTATCTACCTTGGTAGATGAGAAGTAGTCCTATGATGATCATGAAAATCGAGTCCATAAGCCCATGAAAATGGTAGAGTGAAGATGATAGAAAGAGTTTCTATAAGGATTTTACATAGTATTCGAATCGAATGATTAATTCATATGATAGATATTGGGTTTGATGAGTTGATCTTAAACCTAATCCTATCGGAGCTCAAGATAGAAGAATCCAATCACGTAGGTAGCTACATTAAGAGGTACACTTTTAATTTTGTTGGGTTGCCACCATATACTGCTAGGTGTCATTGGTTAATTTTGAGAGCAATTAGAATGATTTTAAAGATTGATCATTCTAACTATATGAATCAAAAAAGTTTTGGTCCATCGAAAGATGTTTTGATGACATCGATGATGGAGATCACAACATGTCTCATTATCATATGGAACTAAACCTAAATGGGTCACAAAAAAAAGTGTTTGGATCTAAATGTCATCAATTGAGCTAACCTAGTTCGATTGATTTGGATTAAATCCAATCAGGTTCAAGGTAATCGTGCTAGCATATGATTGAGCCTGACTTTCTTCTTCTGCAATCTTTCTGATTCATCACAACCAAGTCAAATTTGATTTGACTCATTTCTATATCTTGAATGAGTTTATTTTTATCTAACTAGAATAAGTCCAAGTTAGATTAATTATGAAAATTAAATTCATTCCTAGTGCAATTGGACTAGGGTCAATAGTTAACCTAATTGAGAGAATTGAGGATCATATAATTAGAGAATTTTAGAAATTTCTATAGAAATTATTTTGTGCTAATTTTTTCATATGTAATAGGACACGAGCTATACTTTGGGTGTGCAAAATTTTATGTTTTTTGGAGATTCCTAGACTAGTTTTTGATAGAGTTTGATTTGGATTAAACTCTTAAGGGAAGAGTCCTAGACGCACATGGACTCTTCCTTATCCTTTCATGCCACCACATTCTAGATAGAATGAATTTTAGCATCAAAATGAGATGGGATCTTGGGTTTTTCATGGAGATCTGGCCAAGAGTCCCAATGGTTGAGTTAATAAGGTTTTTGATCAAAAAGGGACTCTTTATGGTGCTATGTCTTGTATAAGAACTCTTCTCATGAAATTGCCTCAATGAAATTTATTTTTTTTCACACCCAAAGGAGCCTTTTCTCTAATATCCACACCTTCTCTATCCTTTCTCTTCCTCTCTTCTACATGTCTAAAAGGTTAGGCACAAATCTGAGTTATAGGTCCAAGGTTTTTGGCATAAGATTCAGTATCTACGCGACGATGTTCGTGAGACGAATAGGCTGCCCTCAGAAGTTGTTTTGAAGGCTTTTCAAATTAGATCCAGATCTAATTTTTGATAGAAAGATTTATGAGAAGAAGACATTCAGATCCTGCTTGAGTGGATACCGGTAGAGGCCAGGTGTGTGCATAGCTCATTCTAGAACTTTAGGAATCAACAGGATCATTGTAGGATAATTAGATTACCAAATCAGGTACTTAAAATTAAATTTAATTTTATTTTATTTTTTAACTTTTAATATTAGATCTATATGATCAAATCTAGAAAGTTTTAGATCTAATTAGAATTTAAAAAAAAAAATTAAAATATTTCTTCAGATCCAATCAGATCTGAACGATCCTATGCTGGGTAAATGGGTTTTTCTGCAGTTCTTCGGATCTATTTTAGATCTAATTTTATTTTTATTTTTTATTTAATATTAAAAAGTTTTATATATTACATCAGATCTAATTAGATCTAAAATTAAAAAATTAAAATTAAATCATTTAGATCTAATATATATGAGATGGATGACTAGACTGGGAATAGAATAGTTCTATATGTAATTTAGTATAATCATGTTGTTAATTTGATTAAATATAATTTTAGATCTATTTAATTTTTATTTTTTTGATATTATAATTATTATAATTAGATCTAAAAAATAAAAAATAAAGTTTTTAATTTTTTATTTATTCATATTGATATGAAAAGATGTATGTTTAGACTAGTTGTAGAATAGTTCTACATATTATCTAGAATAGTTTTATTTTGATATGATCAAACTTAAATCTTTTTTTTAGATATTATATATGATATTTTAGATCTAAAAAATATGCATGTTTAATTTAGTGATGATACATGAGATAAATGCAAAACATGTAATTGTTAGATCATTAATTATATAAGTGATATATGATCTAGATCTAACTAGTTTTATAGTTTCAATTATATTTTTGATTAAGGTATTCTCCTTGGCCGTTTGATCATAAGAACAAAGTAGAATTTAAAGGCCCTCTCATTCCATTCGATGAGGTATTCTTATGGCGTGTAGGGGTGCTGTGCATTCATCCTTAGTCAGAAATCAGAACTTATTTTCTACAAAACCCTAGATCCTGAAACTCTAGGATTTTGATATATGTTTTTTTATTTATGAACTCAAACTTAATTAAAAATTAAGATTATGAAACTAATTAGATCTAAAATTAAAAATTTTTAGATCTAAGATATTTTCATAAAATTGGGTTCAGGCTTGGGTAGCTTAATTAGGTCTAGCGGTTGATCAAACCGAATCAAGAGTTAGTTAGGTGGGATCAAGAGTGCTTAGAATTAACCAGCCCAAGAGTTGTAAGTCTGGGCCAAGATCGACTCACAACCACATGTGATCGATCTAATTAAAATCTAATTTGGCTCCATGGTTCGAGCCTGGATTGTAGGCTAACCTAATTGATTTTGATTCGACAATTTGGTGTCTAAGGTAAGTTTGATAGATACGATCGATTGGTTTTTAATTGGGAGCTACTCAATCTGAAAGCATTTTGATTGAGTTAATGGCATATCCATTCCACCGATCTCACTTACCTAGTCATTTGTGTCAATCCAGTTCTGATTTGAGGTGGCTAACAGTTCGAGCTAACCCATGCCACTAGGCTTGTCATAACTATTTTGATTGAGTCAAGTCTAAGAGATCTAAATTGAATCTTCCTAAGAAAAGATTAAGTCAATTGGTCTTCTACCATTGTAGATGTGCGGGCCCTTTTTGGGGTTGATTGTTCTCGACTGATTATAGTGGCTCAGTTGCATCGGAAAGATGCAACCACATCTATTAGGCATTAGATGCTATGGATTGGAGGATGGATTGGATGCAATATTTTGGATATGATGAGGGACCCAATTAAAAATCTAATTTATGCAAATGGGGGGTCTGACTTAACTAAGGAGTGGATCAATATTTTGGACATTATGAGATTCATGAATTAGAGATCAGGATTAGGTGCACCATGCTTAGAGAATTATTGGATAAGAGTTGTCCACTCATCGGTTGATCCATCACCAATAATTATTAGATGAGTTGGTGAGCCAATCGATGGGACCGCACCATCCACTAGAAATTAATTGATCATAAAGATTTTGCATCGTTGCCTAGGGAGTATAGAGATCTGAGAAAATAGTGAGAGCCTAATTTATTTAAAAATAAAATTTTTAAATAAATTGATTAAGTCTAATTACAAAATCTAACTAAAAATTTTGACTCTCTATAAAAAAATATTTGCATCCAACCCACTAGCCCATATCCCGAACACCCATAGATTGACCAGACACAACTTCAAGGATTGGCTCTGGAACTTCAAAATTATTTTGGATTTCGAGAAGTTGACTCATGTGTTGGAATAGGATCCTTCCACTTTACTAGCCCATCCATCCACTGATCAGAGAGCATCTCTAAAGAAGTGGATGGATGATGATAATACAGTCAGGTATTACATGTTGGGCTCGATGTCTGATGAGCTCCAACACCAACATTAAGATATTAAGACTAGCCACAAAATATTGGCTCACCTGCAAGAGTTGTTTGGTGAACAAAGTCGTTTAGCCAAATATCAAGTCACTAGAAGACTTTTTAAGGCTCAAATGCATGATGGGCAATCGATTTAAAATCATTATCTGATGATGATCAAGGACATAGAAGAGCTTAAGAAGCTCGGTGTCAAGTAGGACAAGGATTTGTAGATTGATATAATTTTGCAATTCTTGACTGGTGCGTATGGATAGTTCATTATGAACTACGATATGGATAAACTACAGAATACTCTGGCAGAACTTATGAATATGCTGGTTATTATTGAGCTTTCTATAAACGGTTCTAAAGGCTTAATACTTACTGTGGAGCGGACTTCATCCAAGAGAAAATCTTTTGGAAAGAAGAAGAAGTCCATGAAGAAGTAGAAGGTGGATGGTGGGAAGAAGAAGAAGGTAGAGCCAAAGAAGAAGGCCGCTGATAAAGAAAAATATTTTCTTTGCAATACAAACGATCATTGGAAGTGGAACTGCCTCTTGTACCTGGCTATCCTAAACAACAAGGAGGCAGGTCCTTTTAGAGGTATGCTTGTTATAGAATCTAAGCATACGGTTTCTTCAGCATCCACTTGGATGCTTGACTCTGGTTTTAGTGCTCACTTATGCACTTCTATATAGGATCTTGAGGATAGTAGGAGGCTGAGCGATGGTGAGATGATCCAACGCATCGAAAATGGAGTAAGAGTTGCTACAGTGGCCATGGAAATCCATCCTCTGCGATTACCATTAGGATTAGATTTAGTTCTTAGAGACTATTTTTATGTGCCTGCAGCAGTAGGAATTTGATTTTTGTTTCATATTTAGCATAAGAAGGCTATGTAATTAGATTTCTTAAGGACCATTGTAATATTTTTTATGAAAGAAATAAAATTGCAAGTGATTTTCTTATAAATGATATTTATCAGTTATATATTGATGTTTCTATTTTCAATATCGAGCAAAACGTGAATACCATAGGATCAAAATGACCTAGGGATAGTCTAAATGATAGATATCTATGGCACCTTAGGCTAGGTCATATAGCGGAAGATAGGATTAAAAAATTAGAGAAATCTAGGTTATTGAGTTTGTTGACTTCTGAGTCATATCCAATTTATGAATCATGCCTTCAGGGCAAAATGACCAAGCTTCCTTTTGTAGAACATGGGAAAAGGTCCTTAGAACTACTTGCCCTAGTACATACTAATGCGTATGGCACATTTGATGTGCGGAATAGAGGCAACTGTCTACTTCATCATCTTTACCGATGATTTATCTCAGTATGGGTATGTGTATTTGATGCGATATAAATCTAAAGATTTTGAAAAGTTTAAAGAATTCAGACATGAAGTAGAAAAACAAATCGAAAAATCTATTAAGATTCTTCGATCAGATTGAGGAGGTAAATACCTTAGTCGAAAATTCTTAGACTATCTTAAGCAAAATGGCATAGTCTCTCAATGGACTCCACCTAAAATATCTCAACTCAATAGGATTTCAGAATGGAGAAATCCGACCTTATTAGATATGGTTCGATCTATGATGAGCTTCACGGACCTCCTTGAGTTTCTTTGGGGATATAGTCTAATGATCGCTATATATTTGCTGAATAGGATGTCCTCTAAAATCATTCATACAAGACCATATGAGATATGGCATGGTAAGAAACCAAGTCTGAGTCACATCAGAATTTGGGATTGTCTGGCTCATGTCAAGAGACAACAGGCAGCCAAGTTAGAGTATAGGTCCTTTAGAGCTCGGTTCATAGGATATCCTAAAGAATCATTAGGATATTATTTGTATATTCTAGAAGACCACAATGTGATTGTGAGTCGATATGCCATCTTTCTTGAAAAATAGTTTATTCAAGATCATGGCATCGAAAGGCAGATTAGGTTCGAGGAGAAAGTCTCCCAAGTGCAACTAGCTAAGGACCTTATGAAACTTAATCAGATTGAGCCAATCCAATCACTATCTCCTCCACCTCGTAGATCAGAAAGAATTTTTCGTCCTCCTAAAAGGTACTTAGGTACTATTTCAGAGGACAGAGAAAAAGTTCTTCACGAAAAATGGGGTTCATGGTGATGATCCCAAAATCTATGACGAAGCGATATTAGATATCGACTCTGAGAAATGGTTAGAGGCATTGAAGTTAGAGATTGACTCAATGCACTCAAACCAAGTCTGGACCTTGGTAGATCTGCTTGAAGGATAGTACCTATTGGGTGTAAATGGATCTATAAGAGAAAGATAGGTGCAGATGGAAATGTCGAGATATTCAAGGCTAGGATAGTGGTGAAAGGGTATAGTCAGTGCGAAGGCATTGACTATCAGGATACCTTCTTGCCAGTAGCCATACTAAAATTCATCCGCACATTGCATGCTGTTGCAACTTATTTTGATTATGAAATATGGTAGATGGATGTGAAAATGGTCTTCTTAAATGGATATCTTAAGAAAGATATCAATATGGAACAGCCGCTAGGTTTCACATCCAGTAATGTTAATCACAAGGTCTGCAAGTTGCAAAAGTCCATCTATGGAGTTAAGCAAGCATCTCGGAGCTGGAATGCTCATTTCAATGATGTGATCAAAATGTTTGGTTTCATCACGAAAATGAAGAGGAACCATCGTGTGTATTCAAAAAGGTCAGTGGGAGCACTGTTGTCTTCCTCGTATTGTACGTGGATGACATCCTCCTTATTGGGAATGATATTCCCAATGTTGAACCATAGTCAAAATATGGTTGTCCAAGGAATTCTCCATGAAAGACCTAGGTGAAGCATCCTTTATTCTAGGAAATTAAGGTCTATAGGGATAGACCGAATAGGATGCTAGGACTTTCACAGAAGATGTACATAGAGGAAAGTACTAAAGAGGTTTAGTATGGAAAACTCTAAGAGGAGATTAATACCCTTCAGACATGGTATTCATCTTTCCAAGAAGATGTGCCCCAGCACACCTGAGGAAATAGAATGCATGAGCAAGATCCCTTATGCTTCTGCAATAGGGAGCCTCATGTATGCCATGCTATGTACACGATCTGATATAGCCCATGTTGTGAGTGTCACAAGCAGATATCAGTCAAATCCAGGTGAAGAGCATTGGACTTCTGTGAAATGTATCTTTAAGTACTTGAGAAGGACTAAGGATATATTCTTGATTTTTGGTAATGGAGAACTCCAGATCTAGGATTATACAGACTAAAATTTTATGTCTGAAATGGATGATTGAAAGTCGACATCTGGTGGTCTATTTGTGTATAATGATGGTGCTATTAGCTAAAAGAGTTCCAAGCAGACTGTGATAGTAGGTTCTACCATGGAAGCAGAGTATATCGCTGCATCGAAAGTTACAAAAGAGGGATTCTAGTTCAAGAAGTTTACCACAAAACTCGAAGTGATGCCATTAAATCTCATCCCTCTGTACTATGACAATAATGACGCCATAGCCCTAGCTAAGGAGCTGAGGTCTCACCTAAAATCCAAGCACATCGAATGGCGATTCCACCTCATCCATGATTACCTTGAGAAGGGTTACGTCGAGGTCAAGAGTGTTGATTCCATGGACAATGTGGTAGATCCACTAATGAAGCTTTTAGGCCAATAGAAGATCAAAGCTGAACTTGAGAAGATGGGACTTAGATTTGTAGCCAATTAACTTTAGGTCAAGTGGGAGTTTGTTAGATGTATGCCTTAGAAGCCAGATTGGCTAACACTTGTAATACACTTTTAAGGATAATTTTATAATTTTGACTATAAATTAATAAAAAAATTATTTTTTATCATAATGTGTATTTAAAGTGTATTTGATACATCCTTTGAGTTAATGATAATAATAATTTATATTTTTAAAGAGTTGAAAATTTAAGACATGAATTTTCATAATTAACTCATAAATTATTCCTGATCGTAGGATCATCACGAGGATGGTGATTGATCCAAAAGGTTGGTGTATGATCACTTTATTTGAGTAGATGAGTCTTGAGTTTATGGTATGGAGATACTAGAGTGAGAGTATAGGTACTCATTAGAGAACGAGGGCACTGAGCATGAGCACCTTGAGCATTCATAAGGAAGTCTACCTTCTCATTGATGACTGGCTCGATATTGCAATAGTGTGTCTAGTTCTTTGACCTGAGGTGCATTGATAATTCATCTTGAGAGTGTTATAGTTTGACTACAGCATAACTCGATCCCCTAGACATTTAGAATCCTAAGGTGTATGTTGGCTATAATACATTCATTGTAGGAATTAGATTGCACCAATAAGGGATCTATCTACCTCGATAGATGAGGAGTAGACCTATGATGATTATGAGAATCGAGTCCATAAGCCCATGGCCATGGTAGAGTGAAGATGATAGAAAGAGTTTCTATAAGGGTTTCACATAGAACTCAAATCAAATGATTAATTCATATGACGGATATTTAGTTTGATGAGTTCACTTTAACCCTAATCCTATCAGGGCTCAAGATAGAAGAACCCAATCATACAGGTAGCTACACTGGGAGGTTCACTTTTAGTTCTGATGGATTACCACCATATACTTCTAGGTGTCACTGGTAGATTTTGAGAGCAATTAGAATGATTTTAATGATTAATCATTCTAACGGTATGAATCAGAAAAGTTCTGGTCCATCGAAAGGTATTTCAATGATGTCGATGATGGAGATCACGAGATGTCTCATTACCATACAAAATTGAACCTAACTGGATCACACAAATAAGAGTATGGGTCTGGATGTCATCAATTAAGCTAACCTAGTTTGATTGATTTGGATTAGATCCAATCAGGTTCATGGTAATCGTGCTAGCACATGATTAAGCCTGACTTTCTCCTTCTATAATCTATCTGATTAATCACAACCAAGTCAAATTTGATTTAACTCATTCTTGTATCATGAATGAGTTTATTTTTATCTGACTGGAATAAATCCAGGTCAGATTAATTATGAAAATTAAATTCTTTCCCAGTGTAATTGTACTAAGGTCAACAGTTGACCCAATTAAGAAAATTTAGGGTCACATGATCAGAGAATTTTAGAAATTTTTAAGAAATTACTTTTCTCTAATTTTTGGATATGTGATAGGGCATGAGATATGTTTTGGGTTTGCATAATTTTGTGATTTCTGGAGGTGCCTAGACTAGGTTTTAATAGGGTTTGATTTGGATCAAACTCTTGAGGGAAGAGTCCTAGACGCACATGGACTCTACCTTATCCTTTCATGCCACCACCTTCTAGATGGATTTTTAGCATCAAAACTAAATGGGGTCTGAGGTTTTACGTGGAGATCAGTTCAAAGAGTCCCAATGGTTGAATTAATAAGGTTTTTGATCAAAATGGGACTCATTATGGTGCTATATCTTGTATAAGAACTCTTCTCATGAAATTGCCTCAATGAAATTTATTTTTTTTCACACCCAAAGGAGCCTTTCCTCTAATATTAATGCCCCCTCTATCCTCTCTCTCCCTCTCTTCTACATGCCTAAAAGGTTAGGCCCAAATTTGAGTTGAAGGTCTAAGGTTTTTGGCACAAGATTCAGCATCTATGCGACGGTGTTTGTGAGAGGAATAGGCTACCCTCAGAAGTTGTTTTAAAGTCTTTTCAAATCAGATCCAGATCTAATATTTGGAGGAGAGATTCATGAGAAGAAGTATTTCAGATCTTGTCCAAGTGGATACTGGTAGAGGCCAGGCACGTGCATGGCTCCTTCCAGAACCTCAAGAATGAATAGTATCATAGCAGGATAATTAGATTACCAAATTAGGTACTTAAAATTAAATCTAATTTAATTTTATTTTTAAATTTTTAATATCAGGTCTCTATGATTAGATCAGAGAAGTCTCAGATATAATTAAAATTTTAGAAAAAAAATTTAAAATGTTCCTTTAGACTGAATTAGATCGAATGATCTTGTGCTAGGAAAACAAGTTTTTCCTTCACCAGCTTCGTGGCCCCTACAGCCACTGTCGCTACTTCCAAGATTGGCACCAGTGCTAAAGTTGCCTTAACTATCGAGGTTAGCACCATTGGTGTGGGCTTCTTGCCTCCTATGCCCTCGGGTCCTTTAGGTGGGGATCAAACTCCAGAGCTTCCTGCTGAGTGAGAGATCGGGGTAGGTAAAAAAAAGAAGAAAGCTATCGCCAAGACGCTCCGCAAGGCTCGTCCCGGTGAGTCAAGAGTTGACCGCAGTGAATTAGAACAAGACCCCTTCGATGACCCAAAGATCACTGGAGATTTAACAGATAAGTTCGCCATGCCAGAGGTGGTGGACCACAAGGCTGACATTGACCCCTGGCAGCTCATTGGGGATTCTCTCAAAACCATCCTCAAGGTGATAGCTCCGTTGTTCGACTTTTTCTCTTCTTTTCTACTCGTTTCTTTTTTTTTTAACATCAATCATTTATTGCAGTCGGGTCTCCAGATGCTCGCCTATATCAAGAGGTCATGCTGTCAGGAGGCGGAAGCATAGAGGGTCCATCGTATTCAGGAAAAGGCCGTCGAGGCTGAATGCCTCGCAAAGGAAAAGGCAATGGAAATCGAGAGTCTCTAGGGCATACATTGGAAAGAGGAGATCATCTTAGTCGGACTCAAGGCTGCACTGGCCCTAGAGGAGGAGAGAAAGAAGGAAGACGAGAATAAGGTCGCTGAACTAGAAGCCTGAATGGCGAAGTCGATCTTGGAGGTGATGGCCTGGGCCATGGAAGAGTTCAAGACCTCCTCCAAAATGAGGAAGCTGAACATCGAATTTGGCCACAAGCATTCATCAAGGGTTTTGAGCTCTGCAAAGGTAGGGTTGCCCGAAAGTTCCTCGAGCTCGACCTTAGCTTTCTGGAGGAGGAGGATGATGCAAAAGTGGGACCATCCGATGCCGCAATTGATCCCTCCTCCATTGAGCTTGCTTCTAGTCCATCCAAACTTGCCACGGAGGTGCTTGAGCCAGTTCGAGAATTCGAGGTAGTCGAGACCACTCTGGCTCTATCTTTCGTCATCCCACCCGAGGTTGAAATCTTCGAGTAGTTGTGCATTTTTTTTTTCTCCTTTTTTTTGCTTTGTACTCAAAATTTTTGATTAAATAAAACTAAATTTCTTTTTGTCTATATCTTTGAGCATTTTTCATACCTCGAATGTTGACCCACTGCCTTAGGGGTTCCCCCTGAAACCTTTAATAAAAAGCATGAGAAAGGAAGTCCATCATCTGGAGAAGAAGTTAAAAAAGATAGAGGATGACCATTAAGCTTTACGGAGGAATGCTTCGGAGGTGACCAAAGAGGTCACTCACCTCCGAAACTTGCACATGAAGGACTCCGCCAGTTTTAGCATTTGAAAGGGGAGCTTCGAGAGGGAGCTGGCCAAACTCTAGAAGAATGCAAGTGACAAATTCTAGGCATTGACAGTGAAGATCGGCTCCCTAGAGACTCAACTCAAGGTAGCGAAGGAAAAGATTCAACTTTTGGAGGGGAGCTCACCTTGGTCCTCCGATAAGATGTGATTTGAGTGGGACTGTTCGAGGAGGTTCTCCTCACTTTAAAAATAGCTGCATGATGTCGAGCTCACATATAAGACTTACCGATTGGGCTGGAGTGATAGGATATCCAAGTTAGAATAGAAGCTCCATGTCTCCAGCAATGAAGTAGCCTGGCTCCAGTGGCAACTTGATGATGGCTTTTGGGCTGGTACAAATAGAGAGGTTGAGGAAGTCGCCTCCTTGAAGAGGATCATTGGTGAACTTTGGGAGTTGGTTAGTGCAGAAAAGGCTGAGGTGCAATGACTGAAGCTTGAACTGACTTATGAGCGTCAAGCTACCAATGATGCGGAGGCCAAGTTTGAGGTCCTAAGGAGGAGGCTGCGAGTATTAGAGGAGAACTACCACAGAGCCAATAGGATGTTCCGTGATAACATGATGAGGCAGAGGGAGCTCGAGGAGGAGGTTGATCATCTTAAGGAATCTTTAGTAATGGCCACCAGTCCGAAGTCTGAGGAGTCCGACCCTTCTTAGAATTTCGACGGCCTTTCCCTTTCTCTCTTTTCTTTTTAGTGTAATCGATCTTGTCGACCTGTGTTTTATTTGTAAAGAACTTATTTTTGTAATGAAATAATACCCTTTTTTTTATGCATGAATTCGAAGCTTGCTCGTCACTTCACTTTCTTCACTTTGTTTTTCTTTGCATTGTCTTCTAATAAGGTTGTTGTTGTGAACACCTATCCAAGATTCATTTTACAGACCCAGAAGCGATTTTTCTTCTTGCGCATCATACGGTCGAGTAGTTGTATGAGAAATACGTGTAGGGATCGGTGAGAGGGTTTCTTCCTTCTTTTTGCTTTAGGTTGGGGGTTCGTTTGGGACCACTAGATGGATCACCTTTTCTCCCTTTTTTCCTCGACTTAGGTTAGCACGGCCTTCAACTTTGCTCATGTTAGGATGAGGTCCTCCTATTTCTAACAGGACTATAGGGGCATGAAAGGGCCGTCGAAGGGGTCTCTACCCACATCCCGGCTTAAGTAATCGAGGTCTTTGCTTTATCTCAATGTTAGGACGAGGTTCTCCTCCTATTCTTGATAGGGCTATAGGAGCACAAATGGGCCGTTGAAGGAGCCTCTCCCCACATCCCAGTTTAAGTAATCGATGTCTTCGCTTTAGCTCAATGTTAGGATGAGGTTCTCTTTTCTATTCCTAATAGGGCTATAGGGGCACAAAAGGGCCATTAAAGGGGCCTCTCCCTACATCCCGACTTAAGTAACCGGGGTCTTCACTTTAGCTCAATATTAGGATGAGGTTCTCCTCCTATTCCTAACAGAGCTATAGGGGCACAAAAGAACCATTGAACGGGCCTCTCCCTACATCCGGGCTTAAGTAACCGAGGTCTTCGCTTTAGCTTAATGTTAGGACGAGATTCTCCTCCTATTCCTAACAGGACTATAGGAGCACAAAAGGATAGTTGAAGGAGCCTCTCCTTGCATCCCGGCTTAAGTAACCGAGGTCTTCACTTTAGCTCAATATTAGGATGAGATTCTCCTCCTATTTCTAATAGGGCTATATGGGCATAAATGGACCATTGAAGGAGCCTCTCCCTGCATCCCGGCATAAGTAATCGAGGTCTTCGCTTTAGCTCAATGTTAGGATGAGGTTCTCCTCCTATTTCTAACAGGGCTAACCTCGTCTAATGACAAAGTTTGAAAGACTATTTTCTATCATTGTAGTTTTGCAGCAAGATTGAAGATATTAAAATAAGAAGATTTATTTGAAATGAGATTATTGATAGTACATGTGTATGTTTTCCGAGTTTCATAGGTGTGGGAGATCGGTGCCTCCGAGCTTCTTCAAGTAGTAAGTTCTAGGCTGGATGACCTCTTTGACTTTGTAAGGTTCTTCCCAATTTGGGATGAGCTTTTCTTAGTTCTGAGGTTGTGAAATGGCTGCTCATTGAAGTACCAAATCCCCCACTTTGAATATTTTATCTTTTACTATGGAGTTATAGTAATGGGCCACTCTTCATCTATAAGCGGCCATCCAAACTTGGGCTTCTTCTCATTTTTCCTCCTACAGATCGAGGTTTGCTCTGAGGTCCTATGAATTGCATCGGTTGCTGAAGGCTACGACCTGTGCCAATGGCAGCTTGAGCTCTATCGAGATGACTATTTTCATTCTGAAAGCTAGAGCGAATAGCATTTCTCTAGTTGGTAGCTTCTGGGTAGTTTGGTATGTCCATAGGACATGGTAAAGCTCATCCACTCATGTTCCCCTTGATCTTTCAAGTCTTGCTTTGATGCCTTGCAATAGGATTCTATTAGTCACTTTAGCTTCGTCATTTGCTTGTGGATAGGCTACTAATGTAAAATGGTGGAAGATGTTTAAATCTTCATAAAATTTGGCAAACTTTTCTCCGACAAACTGTTGTGCATTTTCTATTATGAGGGTCGGTCAATAGTAACCCTACCGAAGTAGTCTATATGATAAGGATCTGACCCCTATATGATTCCCGCAGATTCCTTCATGTACTTCCTATAATGAAAAGTCAGCTTTTGAAGGTCGGAGACATCTTAAGAGCGATAGGAAATATAATCTTTTGTACAGCTTGCCTTTGTACAGGACATACCGGGAGGCTTGATTTTCAAGTCTCTGAGCTTCTTTTAGGTCACGAGGGAGAGCTCCTTCCTTGAGGTAAGCAACTAGCAGATCGATCCAGCTCAACTCATGCTCGACTTGCATAACGGATCGTGATTCCTCCAAACTTGGGCATTTCAAAACTTCAAAAATACTTTCTTGGCCAGTTTGGCTGGGACTAAAGTGGCCAACTTAGAGAGAAGGTCAGCTATGGTATTTTCTATCCTTGGAATCTGTTGGATGCTAAAACTATTGAAGGTCGGAGATAAGTTCTTCACTTTCTGAAAATATTTTATCATGCTTTCCTCTCGAGCTTCATAACCACCACTAACCTATCTGACCACCTATTGGGAATCACTGTAGACTCAGAGCCGATCGGCTTCTAACTCTTTCGTTATTTTTAATTCAGCAATCAAAGCTTCATATTCGGCACCATTATTAGTTGCAGAGAATTCAAAGCATAGCATATATTCGATGATGACTCCTTCTAGGTCAACCAAGATCAACCCCGCACCTTCACCAAAAGCGTTGGATGAACCATCAATGTATAGGACCCAGAAACCTTCAGAAAGATCGGCTCTCTCTTTGGGGGGGCTCGGCTACAACCATGAAATACTGGTTTCATTCTATTCTAGCTTGGTTTCATCTGAGATGGTGCATTCCACTATCAAATCTATCAATATCTAGACTTTGATCGACGATTGAGGTTGGTAGTTGATGTCAAATTCTGTAAGCTCGATTGTCCATTTTGCAATTCTTCCGGAGGCATTTACTCGATGAAGGACTGCTTTAATTGGTTGATTAGTGAGAAGTGCTATGGTGTGCCCCTAAAAATAAGATCGAAGCCTCTGGGCTGCAATCAACAAAGCATAAGTTAGTTTTTCTAACTTAGTATATCCGATCTCATCGTCCCTTAAGACTCGGCTTATGTAGTAGATCGATCATTGCATTGTTTCCTCTTCTTTGACTAGGATTACTGCAAGGGCTGCTGGGAAGACCGCCAGGTACAAAAATAATTCCTCTCCAATTTTGGGCTTTGCTAATAAAGGAGGTGAACAGAGGTAGTCCTTGAGCTCTTTAAAGGCTTGCTGACATTCGGTAGTCCAATAGAAGTTCTTCAACTACTTTAAGACCTGATAGAAGGGCATACATCACTCCATTGACCTCGAGATAAAGCAATTCAAGGCTGCCATCTTTTCAGTTAGGCGCTGAATTTCTTTAATTGATTTTGGAGTAGTCATCTCTTGAATGGCCCAAATCTTCCTCGGATTTGCTTCGATTCCGCACCTCGACACCATGAATCCCAAGAACTTTTCTGAAGTTACACTGAAGATACACTTAGTTATGTTTTGCTTCATCTTGTATCTCCTGAGGGTGTTGAATGTCTCTTCAAGATCAATAATATGATTTATTGAAGCTCGGCTCTTGACAAGCATATCGTCTACGTATACCTCAATGTTGTGGTCGATCTACTTCTTAAAGATTTTGTTAACCAGGCGCTGGTATGTTGCCCTCGCATTTTTGAGTCCAAAAGGTATAACCCTGTAATAGTAAAGATCATGGTCAATAATAAAAGCAATTTTCTCCTTATCCTCTGGTGCCATCCGGATTTGGTTATAGCCGAAAAAGCCATCCATAAAGGTGAGGAGCTCGTGGCCCAAGATTGCATCCACCAATTAATCAATCTTGGATAGAGGGTAGCTATCTTTTATGTAGACTTTGTTCAACTTCTTGAAGTCTATGCACAATCTCCACTTGCCGTTCGCCTTTTTGATGAGCATGACGTTGGAGATCCGATTGAGATAGTTGACTTCTTGGATGAATCCAGCCTTGAGGAGCTTGTCAACTTTCTCTGCAATTGCTTTTTGCCTCTCTGGAGCATGGCTGTGCATCTTTTCTTTCATTGGTCGATGTTTAGGGTCGATAGTCAAGCGATGTTCCATGATCTCTGCATTTATCCCAGGCATGTCGTTGGGGATCCAAGCAAAAACATCTACATTCCTTCGTAGAAATTCGACAAGCTGCTCTTGTATTTCTTTTGCTAGGTTGGAGCCAATCTGCACTGTGTGCTCCACATTCCCATCATTTAATGGGATGGAAATAAGGTCGTCCACAGGCTCACCCCACTCTTTTATCAGATCATCACGGACGTCCAACCCATTAATCGGATAAGGATCTAGTCGCTTGCCCCTCTACAAGGCAATTGAATATCAATGCTTTGCCAGGATTTGATCTCCTCTAACTTCTTCGATCCCATAGCTTGTTAGGAACTTCATTTTCAAGTTATATGTCGACACTACTACTCGAAGTGCATTTAGATCAGGTCGGCTGAGGATCGCGTTGTAAATGGATGGTGCTTTTACTACCAAAAAATCCACTCGTATCCTAGACTATCTTGGATATTGCCCTACAGCTATAACCAAAGTTATTATATCTTCAACTAGAACTGTATCGCTAGTGAAGCATATCAATGGAGAGTTCATCGGTCGAAGTCGACTATTAGATATAGATATTTTGGAGAAAGTATCTAAAATAAAATATTAGCCAAACTTTTATTATCGACAAGGATGCAGCGTACATCAAAGTTTGTAATGTTTATAGAGATTACAACCATGTCGTTATGCAGAAACTGAACTCCTTGAGCATCTACTTCAGTGAAGGCTTTGGGTTCTTCAGTCCTCTATCTCTTCACAAATCCTTTAGATCCACTGGCTTCCTCTCATCGAAGTCCCCCAAAAATTATATTGATGATGTCGAGAGGTGGCCGATCTCATTGTTGCTCTTCTCTCCTTGATGGTTTGGGCTAGGGCAGCACCCTTGACCGATCTTCTCTACCTTCAGACCGACATCATAGAAATTGGCCAAACCGACCTCTCCTGATGAGCTCCTCAATCTCATCCTGGAGCTGAAGACACTCTTCAGTATCATGATCATGCTCATGATGGTAGAGACAGTATTTATTAGGATTATGCTTGCTAGGATGAGTTCGCATCCTCTCCGACCATGACAGCTGCTCCTTGATCTCCATCAGTACATGTGTTTTCAGAGCATTGAGGGGGGCATAGTTATGGAATCTTCTAGGAGAAACCTCTCATGCCCTTTTATCAGGGTTTCTTTGATGACAAGCTCGAAGAGGAGTGTGGGCTTGCTTGCGTTCGGAGGGAGAACAGGAGTGCAGTCGAACTTCGTTTGGCTTTTCTTTAACTACGAGCTTGCTAGATTTGCCTGCATGCCACTCTCCTATGGCTTCCTTATACTTCAACTTGAAGGCCTCCTCAGCTCGGGCATAACCTTCAGCCCGAGCTAGCAAATTAGCAAAATCCTAGGGATAATTCTTCTCCAGGAAGAACAATAGATCATTCTTCTGAAGGTCGCCCTTAAGCGCGACCATGGCAATCGACTGGTCCAAATTTTAGACCTCTAGTGCAACGATGTTGAAGTGGTTGATGGAAGCTCGGATTGATTCTCCCTCTTTCTGTTTGATGTTGATGAGGGAGTCCGAACCCTACTTGGGATGTCGGCTATTGATGAAATGAGCCATAAACTGATAGCTCATCTAGTCAAAAGAGAAGATCATACCCGACTTCAGTGTCGAGCACTAGTTTCTTGCTGCTCTCTTCAAGATAGATGAGAAAGTTCGGCACAAGATGGTATCTGGTATGCCATGGAGTAGCATCATGGTTCCGAAGGCCTCCATATGGTCGATAGGATCAGAGATCCCATCGTAGCTTCCAAATTGAAAAAGCTTGAAGTTCAGTGGGATAGGCTCTTAAATAATTCAAACAGAGAAGGAGAGATCGATGTAGATGTCATCATGATGAGCCGAGGTGACATAGCAGAGTTCCTTAATCTGTCGGTCTATTTCTTGCAATTTATGATCAAGAGCATCATCGCAATCGTAGATCCTGGAAGGTTTTCAGTTATAGATGGGGAAGGTTTATTCTAGAGAGGAATCATGGTCAGAACAAGGTTCTTCAACTCTCTATTTCTTCTTCCAAGGAGTGGCAGGTTTGCTGACACAAGTATGCCTTCTCGAGATTGGTTCTTGGCACACTGATAGAGGGTTTTCTAGTGGAGCCGCTGCTAGGGGTTACTACATGGCCTGAACCATTTTGATGAGGCCTTGAACATGCTGCATTATAAGATTGAACTACTCTAAATCTATCATGGCAGCTGGTGGAGGGGGTCGAGGCACTGGTGATTGAGTAAGGATGGACAGATCCGACTTAGATCGGATGGCAGAAGCAGTGAATCATCGGGTTGTTGTCTTCTTTAGAGGTATTTCTAAGCTAAAAAGATTGAACAGAGATGGATCCCGATGGATCTCAAAGGATTAAAAGAAGAAAAGGATAAAGATTGATCGGGCACTCCTTTTAGAAGGGCTTTAGTGTTCCTTCCTCTAGTGCCAATCTTGTTGGTGCAGAAAATTGCTGGATGCCGAAATTCACTAGAGTTGGAGAAGGCGAGGTCACCGTTGGGGACCTACAAGACAAGTCCTTATCAGAGTCGGGGGTGGTGGCTTCGGCAGGACTCTCTGATGATCAAGTCAGCTCTTCCAACTAACAAAAATGGAGTGCTCAGGAAAGAAAGTAGCAGAGTATTGAGAAGGAGAAGAGAGCCTAGAGAAAACGTATCCAAAGGATTTCTTTTATAGCCCATGGAGCCTATAACAAACTAATAGCGACAACCATAACCATCTAATAGTGGGCCGCTCGAAGCCACATGGGATTTGTTACGGAGGGTGGTGGCTGTTGTCGTGACGTGCCAGTCTGTTAGGATTTAATAGTTGATGTTTAGAGGAGTAGACATGTTAGTTGATGATGAACTTTAAGTTATATCAATTCTAAACTAGTTCGAACTCCTCTAAGGTAGTTTGTGCGTGCATTGGTTCATACTATGTATGGAGCATGATTCATGTGGGCGACGAAACCTTTCTAGGTGACTGCCAGAAGTTCGGTCGGAAGGGGTTCCGAAGTTCTACGATTAGAAAAATCATGAAGGAAGTCTGTTGGAGATGTTTGAAAGTGGATCCATAGGGGGAATCTGAAAGTAGGTCTGCTGGAGGAATCTGCATGTAGATCGACTAGAGGAGAGACCTAAGGGGGAATTCATCTGATGGAGGAATTTGACTAAAGGCGATGTTCGAAAGGAGTTCAACTATAGAGAAGTTCAAAAGGAGTTCGACTGCTAGAGAAGCTCGAAAGGAGTTCAACTACTGGAGAAGTCTAGAAAGAGTTTGACTACTGGAGAAGTTTGGAAGGAGTTCGACCACTGGAGTCGTTCGGAAGTAGTTCGACCATTGAAGAAGTCCGTAAGGAGTTCAACTACTATAGATGTCAGGAAGGAGTTCAAATATTGGAGAAGTTTCAAAATGAGTTCGACCATCAGAGGAGTCCTGAAAGGAGTTCAACCATAGGAGAAGTCCAAAAGGAGTTCGATCGCTGGAGAAGTCCAAAAGGAGTTCGACAGCTGGAGAAGTTTGAAGGGAGAAGTTTGGATTGGAAGGAAGTTCCAAAAATCAACCTGTTGGAGAAGTTTGGAAGGAGTCCGACCATTAGAGATGTTTGAAAGGTGTTCAACCATTGAAGAAGTTCGAAAGGAGTTCAACTGCTGGAGAAGTCTGGAAGGAGTTCGATCGTTGTAGATGTCTGAAAGGAGTTCGACTGCTGGAGAAGTCCAGAAGGAGTTCGACCATCAGATGGGTCTGAAAAGAGTTCGACCATCAAAAGGGGTCTGGAAGGAGTTTGATCGTTGGAGAAGTTTAGAAGGAGTTCAATTGCGAGAGAAGACTGGAAGAAGTTCGACCGTTGGAGAAGTCTGAGTTCGACCGTTGGAGAAGTCTGGAAGGAGTTCGACCATCGGAGGGGTCTAGAAGATGTTCCATCATTGGAGAAGGTCTGAAAGGAGTTTTGATCGTTGTCTAAAAGGAGTTCGATTGCTAGAGGCATCCAGAAGGAGTTTCAGAGAGAGATGAAATATTGAGCCCAACTCATCCTCCAGCCCATAGCATCCAATGCCTAATAGACATGGTTGTGTCTTTCCGGTGCAACTAAGCCACTGTATCCAGCCGAGAACAATCAACCTCGGGAAGGGCCCGCACGTCTACAATGGTGGAAGACCTCGAACTTAATCTTTTCTTAGGGAGAATTGATTCAAGTCTCATTAAACTAGACTTGGCTTAGTCATAACAATTACGACTAACCTAGTGGCATGGGTCAGCTCGGATTATTGACCACCTCAGATCAGAACTGTGTCAACAGATATGGCCAGGTAAGTGAGACCGGTGGAAGGAATATACCGTTAACTCGCACAAGAACGCATTC
>QRFJ01004974.1:0-38044 GCA_006176705.1 Cocos nucifera | reverse complement strand
GGTCGAGTAGCTTCCAATTAAAAACCAGTCGGTCGTATATGCCAAACTTACCTTAGACACCAAATTGTTGAGTCAGAACCAATTGGGTTAGCCTACAATCCAGACTCTAACCTCTGAGCCTAATTAGGTCTTGCTTGATCGTGACTCGATCTTGACCCAGACTTAATCCTATTAGGCTGGTCAATTTAAGCATTGTTGATCCCATCTAACCAACTCTTGATTCGGTTTGATCAACCGCTTAGACCTAATTGAGCTACCCAAGCCCGAACCCAGTATTATGAATATGTCTTAGATCTGAAATTCTCAATTTTAGACCTAATTGAATATTCCATAAACTTAATTCTTAATTAAGTTGGGTTCATAAACAAAATATGCACAATAAATCCTAGGGTTTCAGGATCTAGGGTTTTGCAGAAAGTAAGTTTTGGGTTTCTGATTAAGGACGAACACGCAGCACCCCTACACGTCATAAGAACACCCCATCGAATGGGAAGAGAGGGCCTTTAAACCCTTCTTCGTTCTTATGACCGGACGGCCAAGAGGAACGCCTTAATCAGGAACATTAAATACTACAAAAACAGTTATAGATCTATATCATATATCTCATATACAAATTTAGATCTAATCAAGGCATATTTTGCATACATCTCATGTATCATAATCATGCATGTTTTCAGATCTAAATTATCTCATAATAATCTAAAAAATTAGATTTAAATTGATCTAATCAAAATAAATTCTAATCTAGATAATTATGTAGAACTATTCTACAACTAGTCTAGACATGCATCAATCATATCTCATATGATATTTAAAATTAAATAATTTTTATTTGCTGTTTATCAGATGTTATTATAACACTTATAATATCAAAAAATAGTAAATAAGAAGATCTAAAATATGATTTAATCAGATTAAATCAAAGACATGCAAAACTATTCTATAGAACTATTCTATTCTAGAACTAGTCATGCATATCTTCATAATCTTAGATCCAAATCATTTAATTTTAATTTTTTCTGATTTCAGATCTGATCACATCTCATGTGACATCTAAAATCACTTTATTTTCTAATTAAAATAAAATTTAAAATCAGATCTAAACAATTTTAGAACCATGGCTCTGATACCAGTTGAAGGGAAATCCTGATTTCCCGGTCCAGGTTCGTTCCAGATCTGATCAGATCAAGAGATATATTTCAAAAATTTTTCTCTTGATCTCAATCAGATCTTGATATGTTTTAGATCTGATTCTTATTATTTTAATAAATAAAATAAAATAAGATAAATTAAATCAAATTTAATTTACCTGATTTGGGTAATCCTATTACCCTGTTGATGATCCTGATTGCAGCGGAAGGTTCTGGATCTTAGCCACGCAAGCGCCTGGCCTCTACCGGTATCCACTCGGGTTGGATCTGGAGATCCTCTTCTTCTCTATCACACCTCCAAAAATCAGATCTGGATCTGATCTGGAGGATCTTCAAAACTCTTTTGAAGATCAGCAGTCGTCCTTTGCAGCAGCGCAGCCTTCTTGCTTTTGATCGCCTTTCTTTGATCTGAATCGCACCAACCAAGGTCCAAAACTCCTTTTGGACGTGGAGAGCAAGGGGAGAAGAGACTATGGCATGGAGAAGGAGGGGAGAGGCAGCCTTGGGGCATGGGGTTTCTCAATTGAATTGCATTCTCTTAGAATCTGAGTTGGGCGCAGGGTCTTATTTATAGACTAACTTGTGATCCAACTCCTCTTCTTCCCAACCAATCACAACCCTTTGTGAAATCAGATCTAAATCTGATTGGTGGGAATAGAGTCCCCTGGATTCCTCCTTAGAGGTGCCTAAGACCAGTCAAAGTTGGTTCTTAGGAGAACTCTAATTGGAATCCAAAAAGGAGATGGAGTCCTTGTCCAACAAGGACTCCTAGGCGCCTCCAACTTGGGCACACGCCAAGGGTGGCGTGCGCCCTTCTCCTTGCCAGGTTCTGGCAGGGGGACAGGCCCCCACCAGCTCTCCAATAGGTGCATGACATGTGGTCAAAAGTCAAAGTGTCAATGGTCAACGTTTGACCAGTCAAAGGTAGACTTTTGACCAAAGTCAAAGAACAAGAAATGGCAGGTGACCAAAAATGGCAGGTAATGTCTTACAAAATAAGACAACCTTTTCTGACTTGGACAACCTCCAGTCAGACCATATGAAGGCCTCTGATTGAGCACAAACTCCTTTGGCTCAGTCAGGACAACTTATTTATGATAGTAAAAGAAGAACGTTAGGTTCAATCGAGTGCTAGCACGATTTCCTTGAACCTAATTGAATCTCATTCAGATCAATTGAACTAGATCAGTTCAATTGATGATCACCAGATTCAAACCCTTGTTTGTGTGACCCAGTTAGGTTCAGTTCTGTATGGTAATGGGATATGTCATGATCTCTATCATCGACATCATCGAAACTCCTTTCGATGGATCAGAACTCTTCTGATTCGAACAGCTAGAATGATCGATCATCTAAATCATTCTAATTGCTCCCAAAATCCACCAGTGACACCTAGCAGTATATGGTGGCAACCCATCAGAGCTGAATGCGAACCTCTTGGTGCAGCTACCTGTGTGATTCAAGTTCTTCTATCTTGAGCCCCGATCAGATTAGGGTTAAGGTGAACTCGTCAAACCCTAGTCTCTGTCATATGATGTAATCATTCGATTCGAGTCCAATGTGAAAATCTAAATAGAAACTCTTTCTATTATTTCACTCTGCCATGGCCATGGATTTCTGGACTTGATTCTCATGATCATCATAGGGCTGCTCCTCTACCACCGAGGTAGATAGATTCCATCTTGATGCAATCCAGTTCCTACAATGAACATGCTATAGCCAACATACACCTCAGGGTTCCATATGGCTAGGAGACCGAGTAATGGTGTAGTCAAACTATAACACCCTCAAGGTGAACTGCCGATGCATCCTCAGGTCAAAGAACCAGACACACTACTGCAGCATCGAGTCAGTCATTGACGAGAAGGTAGACTTCCCTAATGACTACTCGAGGTGGTCACGCTCAGTGCCCTCGTTCTCTAACGAGTACCTATACTCTCGCTCCGGTGTCTCCACACCGTAGACTCAAAACTCATCTACTAAAGAGAAGCGATCGTACACCAACCTTCTGGATCAATCACCATCCTCGTGATGATCCTATGGTCGGGAGCTGTTTATGAGTTAATAATGATTATTCATGTCTTAAATTTTCAACTCTTGAAAATATGAATTATCATTATCATTAACTCAAAAGATGTATCACAGACACTAAATACACAGGTGTGATAGAAAATAACCCATTTCATTAATTATAGTCAAAATTACAATTTTGCCCCTAGTAGTGTATTACAAGTGTCAGCCAATTTTGGCTTCTAGGGCACATATATCTAACATACTCTACTACTTTCTTTCCTGAGCACTTAATTTTTGTTGGCTAAAAGAGCTGACTTGATCATCGCAGGATCCTACTGGAGCGACCACCCTCGACTTTGGTCAGGACTTATTTTGTAGGTCCCTGGCGGTGATCTCGCCTTCTCCAGCTCCAGCAAATCCTGGCATCTAGCAATTTTCTGCAATAATAGGATTGGCACTAGAGGAACGGGCACTAAAGCCCTTGTTTAAAAATGAGTGCCTAGTCAATCTTATTCCTTTTGTTCTTTTAATCCTCTGAGATCCATCAGGATCCATCTCTGCTCAATCTTTTCAACTTAAAAATACCTCCAATGAAGACAACCACCTGGCGATCTGCCGCTTCTGCCACTAGATCTGAGCTGGATCTGTCCATCCCTACTCCATCACCAGCACCTCGACCCCCTCTACCAACGGCCATGATAGATTCATAGCAGTTCAACCTTTTGATACTGCATGTTTGAGGCCTCACCAAAATGGTGTAGGCCATGCAGCAATCTTTGATGGCAGCTCCATCGAAAAACCCCCCATCGAGGTACCAAGAACCAATCTCGAGAAGGCATACTTGGGTCAGCAGACCCGTCATTCCTGAGAAGGAGAAATAAAGAGCTGAAGAACCTTATTCTGACCATGATTCCTCTTCAAAAAGAATCCTTCATCATCTACAGCCTAAAATCTTTTGGGATCTATGATCAAGATGATACTCTCAATAAAAAATTTTAAAAAATGGACCGACGGATTGAGAAACTCCACCATGTCACCCTGGCTCACCATGATGACATCTACATCGATCCCTCCTTCTCTACTCGAATTATGTAAGAGCCTATCCCGTCAAACTTTATGCTTTCTCAATTCAAAAGCTATGATGGGACCTTTGATCCGATCGACCATCTGTAGGACTTTCGGACCATGATGCTACTCCATGCCGTGCCAGATGCCATCTTATGTCGAGCTTTTCCATCACCTTGAAGGAAGTAGCAAGAAACTGATACTCGGCACTGAAGCTAGGTACGATCTTCTCTTTCGACAAGATGAGCCATTAGTTTATAGCTCATGTCGTTAGTAGCTGGCAACCCAAGCGGGGTTTGGACTTTCTCATCAACATCAAACAGAAAGAGGAGGAATGAATCTGGGCTTACATCAATCGCTTCAACACTACCATAGTAGAGGTCAAAAATTTGGATCAGTCGATTGCCATGGCACGCTTAAGCACGACCTTCAGAAGAATGATCTATTATTCTCCCTAGAGAAGAAGTATCCTAGGAATTTTAATGATTTGCTAACTTAGGCTGAAGGTTATGTGCAAGCTGAAGAGGCCTTCAAGTTGAAGGATAAGAAAGCCATAGGAGAGCGGCAGACGGATGAATCTAGCAAGCCCATAGTTGAAGAAAAGCTGAATGAAGTTTGGCCGCACTCCCAGACTTCTCCCGAGTGCAAGCAAGTCTGAACTCCTCCTCGAGCTCGTCATCAAAGAAGCCCTGATAGAAGAGCATGAAGAGATTTTTTCCTAGAAGATTCCACAACTATGCCCTCCTTAATGCTCTGAAAACATAAGTATTAATGAAGATCAAGGCCCAGCTGCCAAGGTTGAAGAGGATGCACACTCACCCTAACAAGTGCAATGCTAACAAATACTGCCTCTACCATCGTGACCACGGTCACGATATTTAAGTGTATTCAACTCCAAGATGAGATTGAGGAGCTCGTCAGGCGAGGTTGACTTGGCCAATTTCTATGACGTCAGCCCAAAGAAAGAGAAGATCGACCAAGGGCACTACCCCAGCCTAAACCATCAAGGAGAGAAGAGCAGTAGGGAGATCGGCCACCTCTCAACATCATCAATACAATTTCTAAGGGACTTCAATTAGAGGAGGCCAGCAAATCTGAAGTATCGATGAAGAGATAGAGGACTGAAGAACCCATAGCCTTCATTGAAGCAGATGCTCAAGAAGTTTAATTTCCACATAATGATGCAGTTGTAATCTCTCTAAACATTGTTGACTATGATGTATGTCGTGTCCTTGTTGATAATAAAATTTTGATCGATATTTTATTTTATGATGCTTTCTCCAAAATATCTATACCTAATAGTAGGCTTGGACCAATGAACTCTCCATTAGTAGGCTTTACTGGCGATGCAGTTCCAGTTAAAGGTATAATAACTTTGGTTGTAGCTATAGGGCAATATCCATGATAGTCCAAGATACGAGTGGATTTTTTGATAGTAAAAGCACCATCCGCTTGCAATGCAATCCTCGACCGACCTAATCTAAATGCACTTTGAGCAGTAGTGTCAATATATTACTTGAAAATGAAGTTTTCAACAAGCTATGGGATCGGAGAAGTCAGAGGAGATCAAACCCTGGTGAAGCATTGCTATTCAATTTCCTCGTAGAGGGGCAAAATCCTTATCCTGTTGATGGGTGGACATCTACAATAATCTGATGGAAGAGCAGGGTGAGCCTATAGAAGACCTTGTTTCCATCCCATTGAATGATAGGAATGTAGATCACATGGTGCAGATCGGCTCCAACCTAGCAGAAGAAATACGAGAGTAGCTTGTCGAATTTTTGCGGAGGAACGTGGATGTTTTTATTTGGATCCTCGATGATATACCCAGGATAGATGTAGAGGTCATGGAACATTGCCTAGCTGTCGACCCTAAACATCATCCAGTGAAAGAAAAGATGCACAACCATGCTCTAGAGAGGCAGAAAGCAAGTGCAAAGGAAGTTGACAAGCTCCTTAAGATCGGATTCATCCGAGAAGTCAACTGTCCAAACTATCTCCAACATCATGCTCATTAAAAAGGCAAACGATAATTAGAGAATGTGCATAGACTTTAAAAAGTTAAACAAAATCTTTCCAAAAGATAGCTACCGCCTACCTAGGATTGATCAACTGGTGGATGCGACCTCGGGCTACGAACTCCTCACCTTTATGGATGCCTTTCTCGTCTATAACCAAATCTGAATGGCACCAGAGGATGAGAAGAAGACCAATTTTATTATTGATTGTGGTCTTTACTATTATAGGGTTATGCCTTTTGAACTTAAAAATGCAGGGGGAACATACCAATGCTTGATTAACAAAATCTTCAAGGAGCAAATCGGGCATAACATGGTGGTATACGTAGACGATATGCTTGTCAAGAGCCGAGCTTCAATAAATCACATTGTCGATCTTCAAGAGACCTTCAGTGCCCTTAGAAGATACAAGATGAAGCTAAATCCAATCAAGTGCACCTTCGGTGTAACTTCGGAGAAGTTCTTGGGATTCATGGTGTCGAGGTGTGGAATCGAAGCAAATCTAGGAAAGATTCAGGTCATTCAAGAGATGACTATTTTAAAATAAATTAAAGAAGTTCAGCGCCTGATTGAAAAGGTGGGAGCCCTAAACTACTTGATCTCAAGATCGATTGAGTGATGTATACCCTTCTTTCAGGTCTTAAAGCAGTCGAAGAACTTCTGCTAGACTACCGAATGTCAACAAGCCTTTAATGAGCTCAAAGACTACCTCTGTTCACCTCCTCTATTAGCAAAACCCAAACTCGGAGAGAAATTATTTTTGTACCTGGCGGTCTCTCCAACGACCCTTGCAACAGTCCTAGTCAAAGAGGAGGTGAAAATATAGCAGTTGATCTACTATATAAGCCGAGTCTTGAGGGATGCCGAGTCAGGTATACTAAGTTAGAAAAACATACTTATGCTTTGCTGATTGCAGTCCAGAGGCTTCGACCATATTTTTATGGGCACACCATAACTCTTCTCACTGATCAACCAATTAAAGTAGTCCTTCATCGAGTAGATGCCTTCAGAAGAATCATAAAATGGGCAATTAAGCTTATAAAATTTGACATCAACAGCGACCTCGGTCTTTGATCAAAGTTCAGATATTAATAGATTTTATAGTGGAATGCACCATCCCAGATGAACCCAAGCTTGAATAGAATGAAACTAGTATTTCATGGTTACAGCTGAGCCCCCTCGAAGAGAGAGCCAACCTTTCTGAAGATTTTTGGGCCCCATACATGGATGATTCATCCAACGCTTCTTATGCAAGCGCTGGGTTGATCTTGGTTAACCTAGAGGGAGTCATCACCGAATATGTGCTATGCTTTAAATTTCCTGCAATTAATAATGGAGCCGTATATGAAGCTTTGATCCCTAGATTAAAAATAGCAAAAGAGTTAGAAGCCGATTGGCTTTGAGTTTGCAGTGATTTCCAACTGGTGGTCAACCAGGTTAGTGGTGGTTATGAAGATTCAGAGGAAAGCATGATAAAATATCTTATGAAAGTGAAGAACTTGACTCCAATCTTCAATAGTTTTAGCATCCAATAGATTATGAGAGTAGAAAATATCAGAGCAGACATTCTCTCTAAGTTTGCCACTTTAGCCCTAGCCAAATTGCCTAAGAAAGTGTTTGTTGAAGTTCTAAAATGCTTAAGTTCGGAGGAGTCGCAGTTCGCTATTTAAGTTGAGCATGAGTCAAGCTGGATTGACCCACTAGTTGCTTACCTCAAGGATGGTGCTCTTCCTCATGACCCGAAAGAAGCTCAGAAACTTAGAAATCAAGGCTCCTGGTATATCCTATACAAAAGCAAGTTGTACAATAGATCGTATTTCCTACTGCTTTTAAGATGTCTCCGACCTTCAAAAGCTGACATCGCATTATGGAAAGTGCATGAAGGAATCTATAGGAGTCATATAGGGGCCAGATCCTTATCACATAGATTACTTCGGTAGTATTACTATTGGCTAACTTTGTACCATGATTCAATAGAGTATGTCAAAAAATGTGACCGTTATCAGAGAAATGCAAACATCCAAAGGCAGCCAACTTCCGAACTAGCACCCTTGAGCGCCCCGTGGCCATTTGCTCAATAGGAAATGGACATACTTGGATCTTTTTCCACGGCATCTAGATAGCAACTTCATTTGGAAGTCGATTGTTTATAGATTTGAGCTACCACGAATCCAAATAACAGATAACAGGCAATAGTTTGCTAGAGCAAAGTTTGCCAATTTATGAAAATTTAAACATCTTCCATCATTTTACATCAGTAGCCCATCCATAGGCAAACAACGAAGCTAAAGTGACCAACAGAATCCTATTGCAAGGCATCAAAGCAAGACTTGAAAAAGCAAGGGGGACTTGGGTGGACAAGCTTTACCACATCCTATGGGCATACCAAACTACCCAAAAGCTACCAACTGGAGAAATGCCATTCACTCTAGGTTTTGAAATATAAGTAGTCATCTCGATAGAGCTCAAGCTGCCATTGGCATAGGTTGTAGCCTTCAGTAAGCAATGCAATTCGTAGGACCTCAGAGAGAACCTCGATCTATTGAAGAAAAAATAAGAAGAAGCTCAAGTTTGGATGGCCGCTTATAGATGAAGAGTGGCCCATTACTATAACTCCAGAGTAAAAGATAAAATATTTAAAGTGGGGGATTTGGTACTTCGATGAGCAGCCATTCCACAACCTCAGAATCAAGAAAAGATCGTCCCAATTTGGGAAGATTCTTTTGAAGTCAAAGTGGTCTTCCGACCTGAAACTTACTACTTGAAGGAGCTCGGTGGCACCAATCTTCCATGCAAATGAAACTTGGAGAACTTATGCATGTACTATCAATAATCTTATTTCAATAAAATCTTTTTATTTTAATATCTTAGATCTTGGTGCAAAACTATGATGATAGAAAATTCTAAACTTTTTCATTAGACAAAGTTAGCCCTATTAGAAATAGGAGGAGAACTTCATCCTAACATTGAGCTAAAGCGAAGACCTCGATTAATTATGTCGGGATGTAGGGAGAGGCCCCACCAATGGCTATTTTATGCTCCTATAGCCCTATTAGGAATAGGAGGAGAACCTCATCCTAACATTGAGCTAAAGTGAAGACCTTAGTTACTTAAGTTGGAATGCAGAGAGAGATCCTTTTAACGGTGCTTTTGTGCCCCTATAGCCCTGTTAGGAATAGGAGGAGAACCTCGACCTAACATTGAGCTAAAGCGAAGACCTCGATTACTTTAGTTGAGATGCAGGGAGAGGCTCCTTCAATGGCTCTTTTACGCTCCTATAGCCCTATTAGGAGGAGGAGGAGAATCTCATCCTAACATTGGGCTAAAGCGAAGATATCAGTTACTTAAGATGGGATGCAGGGAGAGTGCCCTTCAACGGCCCTTTTGTTCCCCTATAGCCCTATTAGGAATAGGAGGAAAACCTCATCCTAACATTTAGCTAAAGCAAAGATCTTAGTTACTTAAGCCGGGATGCATGGAGAGGCCCCTTCAACGGTCCTTTTGTGTCCCTATAGTTATGTTAGGAATAGGAGGAGAACCTCATCCTAACTTTGAGCTAAAGCGTAGACCTCGATTACTTAAGTTGGGATGCAGGGTAAGGCCCCTTCAACGGCCCTTTCAGGCCCCTATAGTCCTATCAAGTATAGGAGGACCTCGTCCTAATATTAAGCTAAAGCGAAGATGTTGGTTACATAACCTAGGATGCGGGGAGAGACCCCTTTGACGACCCTTTCTGTTAGATATATGTGCCCTAGAAGCCAGAATTTGCTGACACTTGTAATACACTTCTTGGGGAAAAATTATAATTTTGACTAAAATCAATAAAATGGATTATTTTCTATCACATATGTGTATTTAGTGTCTGTGATTCATCCTTTGAGTTAATGGTAATGATAATTCATATTTTCTATCACATATCACCTCATCCATAATTACCTCGAGAAGGGATACGTCGAGATCAAATGAGTCGACACTGCAGATAATGCGACTGACCCACTGACAAAGCCATTGAGCCACCAGAAGATCGAAGCCCACCTTGAGAAGATGGGATGTAAATTTGTAGTGAATTGGATTTAGGTCAAGTAGGAGTTTGTTAGATGTGTGCCCTAGAAGCCAGATTGGCTATCAAGTTAATACACTTCTAAGAGAAATTTTATAATTTTGACTATAAGTTAATACATGAGTTATTTTCCTATCACAATGTATATTTAAAAATTTCTATGATACATCCTTTAAGTTAATAGTAATGATAATTTATATTTTCAAGAGTTGAAAATTTAAGATATGAATTTTCATAATTAACTCATAAACTACTCTCGATCGTATGATCATCACGCAGATGGTGATCAATCCGAAAGATTGGTGTACAATTGCTTTCTTAGGATAGACGTGTCTTGAGTCTACAGTGTAGAGATACTGGAGTGAGAGTACAGATAGTTATTAAGGAATGAGGGCACTGAGCATGACCACCTCGAGTAGTCATAAGATAGTCTACCTTCTCATCGATGACTGACTAGATGCTGCAGTGGTGTGTATAGTTCTTTGATCTGAGGTGCATCGGCAGCTCACCTTGAGGGTGTTATAGTTTGACTATATCATTACTCGATCTCCTAGCCATTTGGAATCATGAGGTGTATGTTGGCTATAGCATATTCATTATAGGAATTGGATTGCACCAATAAGGAGATCTATCTACCTTGGTAGATGAGGAGTAGCCCTATGATAATTATGAGATTGAGTCCTTAAGCCCATGGCCATGGTAGAGTGAAGATGATAGAAAGAGTTTCTATTATGGTTTCACATTAGATTCGAATCAAATGATTAATTCATATGACAGACATTAGGTTTGACGAGTTTATCTTAATCATAATCCTATTGGGGCTCAAGATAGAAGAATCCAATCACATAGGTAACTACACCAAAAGATTCATTTTCAATTCTGGTGGATTGCCACCATATACTACTAGGTGTCAATGGTAGATTTTGGGAGCAATTAGAATGATTTTGATGATCAATCATTCTAATTATGTAAATCAGAAAAGTTCTGATCCATCGAAAGATATTTTGATGATGTCAATGATGGAGATTATGACATATCTCATTACCATACAAAATTGAATCTAACTGAATCACACATAAGAATTTGGGTCTAGATGTTATCAATTGAGCTAATTCAGTTCGATTGATTTGGATTAGATCCAATTCGGTTCAAGGTAATCGTGCTAGCACACGATTGAGCCTTACTTTCTCCTTCTGAAATCTTTTTGATTCATCGCAACCAAGACAAATTTGATTTGACTCATTTTTGAATTTTGAATAGATTTATTTTCATCTATATGAAACAAGTCTAGGTTAGATTAATTGTAAAATTTAAATCCATTCATAGTCAAATTGGACTAGGGTCAAAAATTGACCTACTTGACAGAATTGAGGGTTATCTGATCAGATGCTTTTAAAAAATTTTTTAAAAATTATTTTGATCTAATTTTTGGATATGTGATATAAAATGAATTATACACTGGGTGTACCAAATTTTGTGTTTTTTGGAGGTGTTTAGACTTCATTATGATAGAGTTTGATTTGGATCAAACTCTTAAGGGAAGAGTCCTAGGCATAGTGGACTCTTCCTTATATACTCATGCTGTCACATTCTAGATTGATTTTTGTAATCAAAATTAGATGGAATCTAGGGATTTTTGTGGAGATCAGGTCTAGGAGTCCCAATGGTTGAAAAAAATGATGATTTTGGTCAAAGAGGGACTCTAACTTGGCGCTATGCTTTTGTATAAGAACCCTTGCGCCAAGGCTCTTCATGTAGAAATATTTTTTATACCCAAAAGCTATCATTCTAGATATCCCATGCCCCCTCTATCCTCTCTCCCTCTCTTCTACATGCCTAAAATGTTAGGCACAAATCTGAGAAAAAGATCCAATCAAATTTGTGAAGAGTTCAGCATCTATGCGATGATGTTCGTGAGATGGACATGCTGCCTTTAGAAATTTTTTTGAAGGACTTTCAAATCAGATTCAGAGTTGATATTTAAAGAAAAGATTTGCAAGAAGAAGACATCTAGATCATTTTCGAGTGGATATTGATAGAGGTCAGGTGCGTGTGTGGCTCCTTCCAGAACCTCAAGAAACATCAGGATCATTGCAGGATAATTAGATTACCCAAATAAGGTATGAAATTAAATCTAATTTAATTTTTATTTTAATTTTTAATATTAGATCACCATGATCAGATCTAAGAACTCCTAGTTCTAATTGGATCATTTAAAATTTTTTTAGAAAAATCCATCTCAGATATGATCAAATCTCCACGATCTTGTGGTGGATAATAGGGTTTTTCCTTCATCATTATCATCATATTGTGGACTAAAAAAATGATAGGTACTACAATCTTCTAAGGAAAGAGAAGAGATACAGGTGATACAACAAGAGGGGAGGAAGGAGTAGCATGCAGATTAAGTATTCTCAAGGGAAAAATTTTTTTTTTTTCAAAAAAAGAGAAGCTTTGGATGGTATGCCCATCATGTTTGCGGCCCCACGAACAACAAGCATGTTAGATCATGTGATAATGGTGAGTTTCAGGCTCATCCCATGCCTGTTGATATGGATAAAAATACAAAATTTAGCAAGGTATGAGCTGGCTATCAGAATATCCCACCAAGATAGAAAGAGATGAGAGATGAGAGGTGAGGGGGATTGTGGTGTGGACCACGAAGAGTGAGGAGTGGGAGATAAATAGCACAATGGTATGAAGGGGGAAATACTAGTAGAAAAATCATAGAAAAAGAACAAGAATGGAAAGGAGGATAGAGACGAAGGGGGAAGGAAGGCTCCATCCTCAGCTTAATAAGATCGTTCTCATGCATCACCTTAAAGATTTAAGGGATCAAGAGGGACATTAGGATAGTTATTTCTCATGATTTCTAATCCATCATACATCACCTTAGGGTTTAACATAGTTTTCTTTTATGAGAGTGCAATGAACTAAGAAATCCTTTACAATGTTGTGTGATTGTCACATATACAACTATGGCATAGTACATGTAGTGCCACTTTAGTTGGGCTACAAATGATAATGAGGTTTCACTGAAGATCTGTGGCCAATAAATTCTTCACAGGAGTAATTTTTCATGATCTTGAATCTGTTAAACATATATATATACATACACATATATAGCATGACAAATATCATACATAAGATGAAGGTGGATGAAGTAAACATTCTAGAATTATCACATACTTGTGAAGATCAAAAGAATTTCTTTTTGTACAATTACAACAAAGTTAATGGTGTTATATGGATATCAAAACTTTGAGCAACAGAAGTAAGATATTAGAGATATATGATGCACATTGAAAGACAAGATTGCTGAAACGTGTTTGCAATACCTATAATCAAGATGTGAAAGAAAATAATGTGGCTGCATAATTTTTCATGAAAGCAAAATTAAAAACTTTATTTGCACCATTTTTTATATAATATTCAACCTCTATTTTCTTTGCTCAAAGCTACATTGCATTTCTCATGTACCTGCATATTTGCTTGTTGTACATGTTGGTCTCTTGCTTAAACTTTCTATTTTTCCTTCATAAACACAAGGTACTCAAAGACATTGGGTATACGTGCACTCTTGCTTCTTTATAGGGAGGTCAGTAGATTGGATGCTTTACTTGAGTGCATCAAATTCACGAGTCTCAGATATCATGGTGTTTGTTTTGGAGTTTTAACTATAGATCACATGCTTGACTTTGGATCTAGTCTCATTTGTGCACTTCTTTTTAGGATCATGAGGATAGTAGGAGGCTTAGGGATTGTGAGACAATCCTACATGTCAGCAATAGAGCAAGAGTTGCTGTTGTGGTCGTGTTAACCTACCCTATGTAACTACCAATTGCAAGCATCTTAGTGTTAAGTGACTATTTTTATGTACTTGCTATGAGTAGGAATTTGATTTCTATCTCTTGTCTAGCATAAAAAGACTATGTAATTAGTTTTTTTAAGGATCACTAAGTTATTCTTTATGAACAAAATAAAATTATTAGTGATTTCTTAATAAATGGTCTCTACCAGTTACATGTAGATGTATCTATTAATAATGTCGAGCATAGTATGAATGCCATAGGATCTAATAACCTAGAGATGGTTTAAATGGAAAGTACTTGTGGCACCTTAGGTTAGCTCATATGTCAGAAGATAGGATTAACAAATTGATCAAATCCAAACTAATGGGTTCGTTGACTTTCGAGTCATATCCGATTTGTGAATCATGCCTTCATGGCAAAATGATCAAGCCACCCTTTGTGGAACATGGAGAAAGGACCATTGAGTTGCTTGCCCTAGTACATATAGATGTTTGCATCCCATTTGATATGCCGGTCAAAGGTTGTTTTGTCTACTTCATTATCTTTGCTGATAATTTTTCTCAGTATGGATATGTGTACTTGATGCGACATAAGTCTGAAGCCTTTGAAAAGTTCAAAAAATTCAGACATGAAGAAAAAAAATAAACTAGAAAGTCCATTAAGATTCTTGGATCAGATCAAGTAGAGAAATACCATAGTTAGAAATTTCTAAACTATCTGAAAGAGAATACCATAATCTCATAGTGGGTTCCACCTGGAATGCCTCAATTGAATGGAGTTTCAGAATACAAAAATTGGATCCTATTAGATATGGTCCGATCCATGGTGAGCTTCACCGACCTTTCTAAGTTTTTTTGGGGATATAGTCTGCTAACAATAATTTATATATTGAATAGGGTTCCTTCTAAAATTATTCCTACCACACCGTATGAGATACAATATGGTAAGAAGTCAAGTCTAAGTCATCTCAAGATTTGGGGTTGTCCGACTCATGTCAAAAGATAGTAGATAGACAAGTTAGAATCTAGATTCCTTAGAGCTCAATTTATTGGACAACCTTAGGAGTCATTAAGATTCTTCTATCTTCCTAAGGACCATAATGTGATTATGAGTCAACATGTAATCTTTCTTGAGAAATAGTTTCTTCAAGATGGAGGCATGGGAAGATAGATCAGGCTCGAGGAGAAAGTCTTCGAAGATCAACGAGCTAAGAAACCTAAGGAACATGGTCAGTCTGGGCCGATCCATACACTACCTCTTCTAACTTGTAAGTCTAGTAGGGTTTTCCAACCACCTTAGAGATACTTAGGTATTATTTCAGAGAATGTAGAGGAAATATTCCTCATAGAAAATGGAGTTCATGAAGACGATCCCAAAATCGATGATGAGATGATATTAGATATCAACTCCAAGAAATGATGAGAGAATGAAGTCGGAAATTAACTCAATGTGCTCAAATCTATTGAGAACCATGGTACTGATCTGATACCATGTTGCCAAAACACAAGATCTTTAGAATGGACCTGAGGAGACCTTTGACGTTGTTTAAGGATAGTGAACCATCAATCCACCACCTGGATCTATGATGTGGCACGTCCCTCCTAGGTCTTAAGGGAGGCACCCCTCTCTCCAGGTATTCTTCAAAAACCCTGGGGTAGCAACACTAGAGAGAAGAGATATGAGAGATTGAGGGAGAAAAGAACTACATTCTATTCCTTTTCATAATGAAACTCTAATACAACCTATGTATTTATACATAGCTATTAGGCCCGATCCAAAATTCTCCTGGCTAGTCCAATACATGAAAGTATTAACTAAGCCCATGTACACCCATGTCTCTCATGCTCTCATCCCCTGGATCTAAACCTAACACATACATGAGTTAGCCCCCTTAAGATCTTATAAACTAAGCCTTAAGACTCCTTAGATTAAACCCAATCCAAGATCAAATAGAAAATCTCGTCTAGTTCTATTCACCACCAACAAGCTGGCTCTATCACAAGTTGAGCTGGCTCGATCATGTCTCGCCCGAACACTGTCTTCGATCTACCTAAGAAGCCTGCTCGAATTTGCCCCAAGCTAGCTCGGTCTCAGCATGAGCTGGCTCAACTTCATATCCAAGCCAGCTACCTGTGTACCAGCCTCTTATCTTAGCTGATATTTCTCATAGCTCTGGTTTCTTTTTCCATCTTGTATTAGGTCTCCGGAGCACCTACTAAGCCCTTCAAGGTCCTCACATCTGAACCTCAAGTCCGTGAAGGGCTACGCACCGCCTTCATCCTCAGACATCTTCTATCCTAGTCCTAGGATTCACATCCATCCTAGTATCTTGAAGCCAACATCTTGACTTCTCTTGTAGCCTTCCAAGGCTTGGAAGCACCACAATCCTAAAAATCTCCATCTTGGTGCTCCAAGCTTTGGCAAATCCCTAGCAATGCCCTCCTGCATGATCTTATTGTCGCTGCACACCTTGACAGCCCCTTGGGCAAATACTGCCTCCATCAATCCTCTTTAGTTATTATGCACCCTTTGAGATCTTTGGGATGACCACCTCCATCTCTGAAGACCTTGGCTTGCTTCTTTATGCCATCCTAGAATTATAGAATTCCTTTAGCTTAGCAGCTACATCACTTTTTTTAGACTTTCTTAGAGAACCTACAGCATTCCTGTACTAGCACTCACTATATCATCTAACATGATCTCCTCAGATCTATGCCTATCCTCCTGCACATGTCACTCCACCTAGAATAATGCATCTCTAGCACTAGTGCTGGGATATAGGTCCCCCCATACCTCTCCACTCTAAACTCGTGTCACATCTAAAGGAAAAATCTAGGGTTTCTTGTATCTATTTTAAAACTTTTTTCAAAATAAATTAGTGAAAGAAATAAATTAATCATATTAATTTATTAAAATATAGAGATAAATCTTAAATCTTGGATCTAATGTCATGATCTATGCATGCCAATAGATCAGAAATTAAATATCAAACAAAGATGATGATGTTGATCATATCAACATTTAACCGAAACTAGATCTAATCTAGTGGAATAAAGAGATGAATCTCTCTTACCTTTAGCAAGTCGGGATCTTAAACATACTAATCTGAGACTGAGGTCATCGCTTTGAGCTACACATATATCTGACCTCCATTGAATGTCCACATGAAGCCTCGATCGTTGATCCAAAGTCCAGTGACCAGAAATCAACATAATATGCTAGTACTGTGCCGATCTTACTTTGATGGCTGATCAGAAATCTCTCTCTTCAAAACTTGGACCTTCCAAAAATTAGGGGACATGTGGAGGATTTAGGAGAAAAAACATCCTTCTAAAATCTCACAAAATAGAGAAAGAAGAGATTAAAAAAACCCTTGAAGAAAAACCCTTGCTTCTCCTTTCTTTTTTTTCTCTCACCAGGAGATAATGGTTTGTATCTCAATAAAGTACCATACCCAAATTCTTCTTGTGCCTAAGCTTTCCATGCCCTAAAACCTCTCTCTTAGGTCTAATTGCTGTAGAAATCTCATGCTATAACTTCATTTAAATAGAGAGTTATGATAGAGTCCCTGTCTTGGTCAAATACCCAAAAAGGCAAGTCCAAATTAAACAAGGATTGGGGTGCCCTACTCTTGGACACCCCCTCCTATTTCTTTGGCATGGAAACCAAGGAAGTGGTGCACAAAAATCCTTCATTTTTACTAAAAATATCAAAGAAACAATCGTTCAATTTGGCACCATACATGGGAAGAGGTTTGGGTTGTAACAAACTCTATCTAACAGAGTTTGAAATCAAAACAACTAACTTATTTTGACTTGGTCCTCAACCAAACACCATATAAGAAAGATATGGTGCATGGGGGTGCATGTCCTCTCTCTGAAAATAAGTGGTTTCATGAAAAAATAAAAAAAATTAGCATGGAGAAGGGCATAGAAAGTTAGTTGGCGCAAGGTGGAGAAATCCAAATCATACTCGGACTTCTAGTTTTGATTTGGTCCAAATTATTATTTGAACATAATTAAAGCAAAATTAATGCAACCTAACTAAAGATGATCTTAGTCCAACTAAGAGCCTAATTAAATTAGATTAAATTAAATTTAAATCTAGTTTAATTTCTAATCAAATTAGAAATTAGGTAAATATAAGTGCTAATTGAACATGGACTTGTTCTTCCTTGCAATTGGCTTACCCAAAAAATTAATTGAACTTCATCCAATCAAGTAAAAATCGAATCCAATTGAATCTTATTCAATTGAAATTGATCTTAGTCTTTTAGCTCAATCATATTCAGCCAATTATCAATTCAATTGCTAATCGATCCTCCTACAATACTTGCACTAGGTCAAACATCAATAGTATTGACTGTTAACCATGGAACGATTCTAAATCATTGATCAACCATCCAATCAGATCGAGACTTCTTATATATATGATTCCATAGGTTCAAACCTAAGTTGCTAGCACCATAATAAATTTTTATAATAATTAAAATGATCATCTAGCAATGGTATCCGATGGTTGGATAGGTTGAATGTGTAAAGCAACACTCTTAGAACCCATGTGGATATAGTTTTCATAGAATTCATCCCCTTGACCTAAATGCTTATAGGAAAACTTAGAGTTTAACTGTTAACCTGGATTAGGTCATCCACATTGTATTTTAAAATACCAAATCTATCTCATGCATTATCTTGGCCAAAATTTTGCTAAATTGAAATATAGTGATGCATTTTCTGCAAACTCTTGGAGTGGTCAATCCCATCTTGATCACTCACCAACTTCACAAGTACTTGACTATGCTAAGAAATCTTTCTTAACTGAATTAAAAATTCAAGTAGTCCAGTACCAAAGTATAATGAGTTGCTTGCAAGCCACTATGGTGATCTCAGGTCTAAGGAATACTTATACCCATATCCTATCAGAGCAATAATTGACAGCAGAATGCTTCAGAGTTGATCATGTTCAATGATGATATATCTTTACATCTCACTTGTATGCCATACCAGTATCTCTACACTTCTTGGTTAAGAAAAAAATCAATTCATATGGCACACAATGACCTATACTTAATAAACGTTGTCATCCTAATTAACAACATATCATTTAGTTGCAAATAACTTAAGGACTAATCGATAAATCCTCTCTTTATCGAAACTAAATAGTCTTAAGAACTTCATCATAGTATGGAGTTCATTAGAAGATGTAGACTTATGATAAAAAATATGAAAATAAAATTTTATTTAATAATAAATTATTTATAATTATAAAATAGCACAACTATCAACAGGCTTATGATTGGCTTTGGAACATATTTTCCAACAACTCCCACTTATCCAAAAGCCACTCGGTATAGTATCTAATACCCATCTTTGACTTGTGGTTGTCAAACTTCTTTATCGCTAAGTCTTTTGTGAAGGGGTCGCCTAGGTTCTCCTTTTCGTTGATCTTTTGAAGATCAACGTCACCTTGATCCATGATCTTTCAGATCAGGTGGTAGTGGTGTAATATGTGTTATGTCCACTAATGTGCCTTCGATTTCTTCTCTTGAGCAATGGCTCCAGTGCTATCATAGTGGAGCAGGACCGGACCATTTAGTAGGATGCTACTCCAAACTCGATGATGAACTTTTTTAGCCACATAGCTTTCTTCATGACATCTGATGCTACGATGTACTCCATCTTGAATACAGAATCTACCATAGTGTACTGCTTGGAACTCTTCCAATAGATAGCTCCACCATTTAGGGTAAAGACACAACCCGACACGCTACTGTTATCATAGTCAGATTAAGAGCTAAAGTTTGTAAATTTCATAAGTTTTAGATCTGACTCACCATAAACCAGCCACTAGTTTTTAGTATTTCTCAAATACTTAAGGATGGTTTTCACCACTTTCCAATGGTTCTTTCCTAGATTAGATTGGTAACTATTCACTACTCCTAATGAGTGTGCCACATCTGATCTCGTACGTGTCATGGCGTATATGATAGATTTTATTATCGAAGTATATGGTATTCTACTCATACGCTCTCTCTCTTTAGAAGTTGTCATACAATCCTTCTTAGAAAAAGATATTCTATGGCCTATCGAAAGATAGCCCTTCTTGAAATTCTCCAAGCTGAACCTCTTCAGTACAGTTTCTATGTATATAGACTGGGATAACCCAAGCAACCTCTTAGATCTATCCTTATAGATCTTCATTCCTAGGATGTAGGATGCTTCACCCAAGTCTTTTATGAAAACCTGAGATGACAGCCAAACTTTTATTTCTTGTAATGCAGGAACATCATTTCTGATTAAGAGAATGTCATCCACATAAAAAATAAGAAATACCACTACAGAAATATTGGTCTACTTATAAATGCAGGGCTCTTTTTTGTTCTTAACAAAGTCATATATTTTGATCATCTTATCAAAATGCATATTCCAACTCCAAGATGCTTACTTCAATCCATAAATGGATCTTTGAAACTTGCATACCTTGGACTCGTTTGTGGATGTTAACCCCTCAGGATCTTCCATATACACCATTTCGATCATCTCTTCATTCAAAAAAGCTATCTTCACATCCATCAGCTAGATCTCATAGTCCAGATGGGCAGCTATCACAAGCATTATTTGAATAGATTTGAGCTTTACCATGGAAGAGTACATCTCATCATAGTCAATATCATAACATTGACGATACCCCTTAACAACTAGACAGGCTTTATAGGTCTCCACCTTTTTATCTGCATCCCTCTTCCTCCTGAAATTCAGTTACATCCAATGGATTTAATCCGTTTAGGTTAGTCAACTAATGTCCATACATCATTGACCTTCATGAGCTTCATCTCAGATTTTGTGACCTCATGCCATTTCTCAGAATCAGGCCTCTGTATTGCATCCATGTAAGTGATCAAATCCTCATCATTCTCATTGAGTTTGATAAGATTATCATCTCAGACCAAGAAACCATAGTATCTATTCGATTGATGTAGTACTCTACCAGATAGCCTTAATGGTGTAGGAGGCTCTAGGTTTGATTTAATCAAATCCAGTTCAGGTTTGGCTATTGGTATTGGTTTTTCTACCTATTGAACTTCCTCAAGCTCAACTTTAGAGGAAATAGTTTCTTTACTAAAGAACTTCTTTTTCAAAAAGATTGCCTTAAGGCTGATGAACACCTTTTGTTCATCATTATGGTAGAAAATATATCCTTTGGTTTCTTTGGGGTATCCTATGAAAGTGCACTTGTCAGACCTAGGTCTAAGTTTATCTATCATTAAATGCTTGACATAAGCTAGGCACCCCCAGATCCTAAGGTGCGAGAGTGCTGGCTTATGCCCTGTCCATATCTCATATGGTATTTCAACTATAGATTTACTCAGAATTCTATTTAGAAGATAGTAAGTCGATTCGAGCGCAAAGTCCCTCCAAAAATAATATCGGCAACTTGGCAAAACCCATCATGGATCTGAACCAATGCCTAATAGAGTCCGCAATTTTCTCTTTCAAAACATACTATTATGCCTGTGGCATTCCTGAAGAAGTCCATTAGGAGAGAATCCTATTCTCTCCTAGATATGCAAAAAACTCACCCGAAAGATATTCACCCCCTCAGTCAGATCGAAGAGTTTTAATACTCTTTCCACTTTATTTTTCTACCTTCATTTCAGAATCGTTTTGAAAACAATTCAAAATGAATACAGCTTGTGTTTTGTTAGGTAAGACGATATCCCATACCTAGACAGATTATTTATGAAAGTGATAAAGTAGGAATAACCATCTCTAGTACTTATGCTCATAGGTCCACATACATTAGTATGTACTGGACCTAAAAGCATAATGGCTCTCTCACCTTTTCCAATAAAAGGTGACTTGGTCATTTTTTTAAGAAGATAGAACCACAGATTGGAAGTGATTCACAATCGCTGACTTTGAGAATTTTCTATTGAGTCAACCTATTCATCCTATTCTTATTGATGCGACCTAGCCTACAGTGCCATAGGTAGATATCAAACATATTATCTAATCTAGGATGCTTGCCAGTGGAGTAGACTACATTAATTGATTGTGATATTATATAGATTCTATTATTCAAATATTCAAAAAATATAGTAATATTATTCAAAATTATTATTGCAAAATTTGGTTATCGTCGGAATCGAGATTGGAGTTGGAGAAGGTGAGGTCGCTGGTGGTGACATGCAAAATAATTCTAGTCTGGAGTCAGGGGTGGTGGCTTTGATAAGATCCTCCGACAATCAAGTCAGCTATATTGGCCAATAGAAATGGAGTACTCAGAGAGATTTTAGTAGGATTTTTAGAAAGAGACCAAGAGCTTCAAGAAGAAAGCATATCTAGAGTGTCTCTTATATAGGCGGAGCCTGTAATAAATTGATGGTGACAGCCATAATCATCTGGTAGTGAACCATTCAGGGCTATGTGGAGTTTGTTACAGAGGGTAGTGTCTGTTATCGTGACATGCTAGCTAAAGTTTGGATAGGACGGTTGTAGGCGATGGAGCATCCCTCGCTGATGTTGTTCTAGAGAAGCTCGGAGGTTCTCGAGATCAGCTGTGCATGGGTTGTTATTCACCATATTGAGAGTCAATGCTGAGATCCTTCTAGGCAGTCGGATAGAGTTCGAAAGAAGTTTGATGGAAGGAGAAGTCCGAAAGGAGTTCGATAGGTAGAGAATTTTGGCTAAAGGAGAAGTCTAGAAGGAGTTCTACTGGTGAAGATGTTTGGCTGAAGGAGAAGTTTGAAATGAGTTCGACTGGTGGAGTCCAGAAGGAGTTCGACTGGTGAAGAAGTCTGAAAGAAGTTTGACTGGTGGAGAAGTCTGGCTGAAGGAGAAGTCTAAAACTCTCAATAGAGTATGAAAGTTTGTCTGGAGGAAGTTCTACTAAAAGTGGGCTAACTGCCTAGGGTGGAGGAGCTCGGCCACCCCTACTATTCAAGCTCATCTGGACGTCGATGCTACTCTCGAGGTCTGCCCGGGAGACGAGGCCATCCCAACCACCTGTGTCGTCATCATCGAGGGGGAATCTCTTTCCTCCAAGCCTATGAATCTCCCCTTCGGGGATCGCATGCCTGATCCCCCTACCGACAAAGAAAGGGAGAGGAGGGAAGGAAAGAGTGGCCATCGTGAAGAAGGACGTCGCAAGGTGGCCACCTGGACCGAGCCCAAGTCGGGGAAGTAGTGGAAGGCCAAGGGGCGGACCCATTCGGTAACCTAGATATCATTCAAAATTTGACTAACAGGTTTGCCCTGCTAGAGGAGTTGGACCGCCTGGCCGATCTTGACCAGAGGTAGCTCATTTAGAAGTCTCTCGATAATATCCTTAGGATAATCATCTCACCCTACTTCTCTTTATTTTCTTTGCCGCTTTTTTCCATCACTTTATAAGCAATCTATTTATGGCAGTCGGGCCACCACATGCTTGCCCATCTTAGGAGGACAAATTGGCCTGGAGGCAAGAGTTGCTGAAAGGTCTAGGGAAGCTGGGCTGGATCAGTCACCTTATCAAGGCGATGACTATGTGGCTGAGCACTTGCGGAGGAGAAATGGCTGGTGAGACCTAATAGAGCATTCAAGGGAGGTAGTTCCATCTCGGCCGAACTCAAAAGGCATCATTGGCTCTGGAGGAAGAGGAGAAGAAAGAAGCCAAATTTAAGGTTGCCAAGTTGGAGGCCCAATTAGCGAAGTCCATTTTGGAGGTAGTGGCTCGAGTTATGGAGTAGTTCAAGACCTCCCCCAAAATGAAGGACCTAAACATCGCCTTCAGCTAGAAGGCATTCATTAAGGGCTTCCATCTCTATGAAGGTAGGGTGGCTCGGAGGTTCCCCAAGCTCGACCTTGACTTCCTGGAAGAGGAGGAGGCCGACGACGAAGCGGAACCATCCTGCATCGGGGCTCATCTTTCTTCGACCGAGCCTACTGTGGAGGCACCTGAGCCTACTGTGGAGGCACCTGAGCCTACTTTGGAGGTAACTGAGCCTGTCGAGAGCATCCCAACTTCTCCTACCACTGCACCCCTCAAAGTTGTGGACCTTAAGTAGTTATTTTCTTTTTTTTTCTCATATTTAACCTTGCTTGGTACTAAAATTTCATAAATTAATTGAAAGTGAATTCATTTTTGTGCCTACTATTCCTTCAAACATTGGTGCTGTGCCATATGTTTATCCAAATCCTTTTCCTAATCAGATGTTAGGATATATGTGCCCTAGAAGCCAAAAAATTGGGCTGAACTTGTAATACACTTCTAGGGGCAAAATTATAATTTTGATAAAATAATAAAATGGATTATTTTCTTATCATATATGTGTATTTAGTGTCTGTGATCACATCCTTTGAGTTTAATGGTAATGATAATCCATATTTTCAAGAGTGAAAAAATGAAGGCCATGAATAATCATTATTAACTCATAAAATGCTCCCAACCATAGAATCAATCACGAGGGGGAATGGTGATTGATCTAGAAGGTTGCTGTAATCATCGCTTATACTTTAGTAGATGAGTCCTTGAGTCTACAGTATGGAGAACACCAAGAGTGAGAGTAAGATAACTTGTTTAGAGAATGAGGGCACTAAGCGTGACACCTCGCAGTAGTCATTAGGAAGTCTACCTTCTCGTCAATGACTGACTCGATCTGCAATAGTGTGTCTGGTTCTTTTATTCTGAGGTGCATCGACAGTTTCACCTTAAGGGTTTTATACGTTTGACTGCACCATAACTCGATCTCCTAAGCCACTTCAAAATCCTGAGGTGTTAGTTGGCTATAGCAATGGTTCATTATAGGAACTGGATTGCATCAAGATGGAAATCTATCTACCGCTCGGTGGTTACGAGGATAGCCCTACGATGAATCAATGAAGAATCAAATCTAGAAGCCCATGGCCAATGGCAGAGTTAAATAATGGAAAGAGTTTTTTTTTAGATTTTTTCAAATTGGACTTGAATCGAATGATTACGTATATATGACAGAAATAGGGTTTGATGAGTTTCACCTTAACCCTAATCTGATCGGAGCTCAAGATAGAAGAACTTAATCACACAGGTAAGCCTTTGCAGCCAAGAGGTTTTGCATTCATCTCTGATGGATGTCCACCATATACTTGCTTAGGTGTCACTGGTGGATTTGGAAGCAATTAGAATGATTTAGGTGATCGATCATTCTAGCTTTCGATCAGAAAAGTTTTGATCCTCGAAAGGGAGTTTCGATGATGTTCGGTGATAGAGAATCATGACATATCCCATTACAATAACAGAATTTGGGACCTAACTGGGTCACACAAATAAGGGTTTGAATTTCGTGATCATCATTGATTGATCAGTGCAATTGATCTGCAATGAGATTCCAATTAGGTTTCAATGAAAAATCCGTGCTAGCCACTCGATTGAAACCCTAACGTTCTCTTCTTTTACTATCAATAAATAGTTGTCTGACTGAGGCCAAAAGAGTTTATACTCGATCAGAGGCTTCACTTGGTCTGACTGGAGCTTGTCCTAGATTTCAGAAAAGGGTTGTCTTATTTTGTAAGATAATAACCTGGCATTTTTTGTTACCTAACCATTTCTCGTCCTTTAATTTTGATCAAAAAGTTGAACCATTACACTTTGACTTTTTCTCCACATGTCATGCACTCTATTGAAGAGCTGGTGGGGGCTGTCCCCCTAACCAGAACCTGGCAAGGAGGAGGGCGCACGCCCACTCCTTGGCGTGTGCCTAAGCTGGAAGCATCTAAGGAGATCCCTGTGGATAGGGAACTCATCTTCTCTTTTTGGATTTTCAAGTAGACTCCTCACTAACGAACCAACTTTTGACTGGTGCTTAGGCAACATCTAAGGATGAAGTCCAATGGACTCTCTACTCCCACCAAATCAGATTTCAGATTTAATTTCATAAAGATGTTGTGATTGTATTGGGAAGAAGAGGGAGTTGGATCACGCATAGTCTATAAATAAGACCCTATGCCCCATCAAAATAACAATATATATTCCCACCCCAAGGCTGCCTCTCTCTTTCCTCCCTCTATGCACAAGTCCCATCTTCTCCCTCTCCTCTCGCATGCTTAAAGAAGTTTGATTCCTCAATTGGTGCAATCCAAATGGGGGCGGGGGAGACAAGGCCGATAGAAAGCTAGAGATTGCACTACTGCAAAAGGACAACTACTGATCACTGAAAGGGTGTTTTGAAGATCCTCCAAATCAGATTTTAGATCTATTTTTGGAGACAATGATAGAGAAGAAGAGGATCTCTTAGATCTAAGTCTGAGTGAATACCGTAGAGGCCAGGCACATTGCGTGGCTAGATCCAGAATCATTCCGCTGCTTACAGATATCAACGGGTAACTGAGGATTACCATCTTACGTCAAGGTAAATTAAATTTGAATTTAAAATTTATCTAAATTTATTTTAATTATTAAATAATAAAAAGAATAGGATTTAAAAATATCTTAGATCTTAATCATAGATCAAAAAAAAAAAATTTTGAAATATATTCTTGATCCGATTCAGATCTGAATGAATACTGGTCCGAGAAATCAGGATTTTTCTTCAAATTGGTATCAGAGTCCAAGGTTCTAAGTGTTTAAGATTTGAAATTTTAAATTTATTATAATTAAAAAATATGTTATTTCAGATGTCACATGGGATGTGATCAAATCTACAAATACGAAAAAAATTTAAATTAAATGATTGTGATTTTTAAGAATTAGAAAATATGCATGACTAGTTCTAAAATAGAATCAGTTCTATATGAATAGTCTTGCCATGTTTATAATTTTAATTTGATTAAATCATATTTTTAGATCTATTTATTTATAAATTTTTTATTATTATAAAATTATTATAATATATCTATAAAAATAGCAAAATAAAAATTATTTAATTTTAGACATCATAATGAGATATGAATTGATGCAATGTCTAGACTGTTTGTAGAATGTTTCTACCATAGTTGTCTAGATTAGAGTTTATTTTGATGAAATCAATTTTAAAATCTAATTTTTTAGATTATTATGAGATAATTTAGAATTGAAAATTATGCATGATTCGATACATGAGATGTATGGCAAATATGCCACTGATTAGATCTAATTTGTATATGCGATTATATGATTATAGATTTTAAAAACTGTTTTATAAGTATTACATGTTTTCCCTGATTAAGGCGTTCTCTTGGCCGTCGCGCCATAAGAATGAAGAAGGGTTTTAAGGCCGCTCTCCTTCCATCCGATGGGTGTTCTTATATGAATGTGTAGGGGTTGCTGCACAGTTTGTCCTTAATCAGAAAATCCAAAACATAACTTTCTGGCAAAACCCTAGATTGAACCCCTAAGATTTATTATGCGATATTTTATTTATGAATCCTACATAATTAAGAATTAAGATTATAGAATATTAATTAGATCTAAAATTAAGATTTTTAGATTTAAGACATATTAATAATATTGGGTTCGTGCTTGGATGGCTCAATTAGGTCTAAGCAGTTAATCAAACCAAATCAAGAGTTGTTTAAATGGGATCAACAATACTTAAATTGACCAGCCTAATAAGGATTCAGTTGGTAAAGATCAAGCACAATCAAGCAAGACCTAATTAGGCACAGAGGTTAGAGTTTGGATTATAGGCTAACCCAATTGGTTCTGGCTCAATAATTTGGTGTCTAAGATAAGTTTGGCACATACGACCGACTAGTTTCTAATTAGGAGCGACTCAACTTGAATGCGTTCTTGTACGTGTTAATGGCATATCCCTTCCACCGGTCTCACTTATCTGGCCATATCTGTTGATCCAGTTCTGATTTGACGAGGTCAATAATCCAAGCTAACCCATGCACTAGGTTAGTCATAATTGTTAATGACTATGACAAGCTAGTTTAATGCCAAGACCTTAATCAATTCTCTCTAAAGAAAAGATTAAGTCTGAGGTCTTCACCATTATACGATACTGCCGGGCCCTTCCCGGGTTGATTTGTTCCCTCGCAGGCTGGATACAGTGCTCAGTTGCATCGAGAAGTGCAAACCATGTCTTATTAGGCATTGGATGCTAATGGGTTGAGGATGAGTTGGCTTAACAATTTCGGATACGGTGAGAGACTAAAATTAAGGAATTCATCTATTGCAAATAAGTGGGTCTGACTAACTAAGGAGTGGAGTCGAATATTTCTGATACGGTGAGATTCATGAATTAAAGTCAAGTTGGGTGCAAAACATGAATTAAGAAATCATTGAACAAGAAGTTGTTCACGTCATTGGCTAACCCATCACCATAACTGTTAGGTGAGGTGATGAGTCAGTTGTGAGACCTCGCACCACCACTAGAAATCATTAATTGTGAAGATTTTCACATCTCCACATAGAGGGAAGTGTAGGGATTCGAGAAAATAGTGGAGATAATTTGTTTAAAAATAAAATTTCTAAATAAATTGGTCAAGTTCATAATTATAGTATCTAACTAGAATCTTTGACTCCTTATAGAAAAATGTCTACGTCCAGCCCCATTAGCACGTATCCTGGACACACAATAGATTGACCAAACCCAAATTATAAAAGACCTGGTCAGGAACTAACAAAATATCATTTTAAGGTTCTGAGAAGTCTAATCATGTCTGGACCAGGACCTCCCACCTTTACCAGTCATGCCATCCGCTTGAATAGAAGCATCTCTTGGAAAAATGGATAGACAAAGATAATAAGGCTAGATATTTACAGTGTTGGCGTCGATGTCCTGATGAGCTCCAGTGCACATGAAGATATAGGACTCTCCCGCCAAATGTTTGGCTCCCTGCAAGAGATGTTTGGTGAACAAGAGTCGCCGCAGTCCAAGTATCCAAGTCCAGCGAAATGACTTTTTTACAGGTAAGATGCATGGATGGGCAAAGTCAGTCCAGAGATCACTGTTTGATAATGATCAAGGACATGGAAGAGCTTGAATAGAAGCTCGGTGTGAAAGTTTAAACCTTGGATCTATAGAATGATGTTATTTTGCAATCCTAGACTGATGCATATGGCATTTCATCATGAATTACCAAAAACGCAATAAACTTTCAAAATTTCTTGCTGAATTAATGAACATGCTGGTTACTAACTTGGCTTTCTATTGAAAGTGTTTCTAAAAGGCCTCGCGGTTCTAGCTACGAAATAGAACTTCTTCCAAAAGAAAGTCTTCTGGAAAGAAAAAGAAGTTTGTCAAAAAAGCCAGAAAAGGTGGAGGGAGGAAAGAAGAAGAAGGTAGAGCCCGAAGATGAAAGCCGCTATCAAGGAAGTATTTTTCCAATTGCAAACAGCGATGGCCCTGAAAGCGGAACCTACCCTACTTCCTAGCCACCTTGAAGAACAAGAAGGTTCTTTAGAGGTATGTGCTTGATTATTTGAGTCTATCTTTGGTTTTCTTCTGCATCCATATTGGGTCGCTTATACTCTTGGTTCTTGATTGCTCATTCTGTGGCACTTCCATGCAGGGTCCTTGAGGATAGGCAGAAGGCTGACGGGATGGAGACATGAATCCTACTGCATTGGTAATGGAGCAAGAGTTTGCTGCCGTGGCCAGTGTGGAACATACCCTCTTCAAATTACCAATCTGGTTTAGACTTAGTTTTGGAATAGACTTTATTATGTGCCTGCATGCTAGCAGGAAATTTGATTTTTGTTTCATGCTTAGCACTAGAAGGCTATGTGATTACCTTAATTTAAGGACCATTGTTAATATTCTTTATGAAAGAAAATAAAAATTACAAATGGTTTCCTTATTAATGGTCCTTTTAATCAGCTTACATATTGATGTACCTGCTCTAACTATACAAAAACGTGAATTACCAAACGACCTAGGGATAGTCCCAAATGATAGATATCTATGACACCTAAGATTTAGGTCATTTAGTAGAAGAAAGGATCAAATAAATTGAAGAAAAATGGCTATTGAGTCCATTGACGAGTTTCTCGAGTCATTTCCCAACTCTTATGAATCTTGTCTTCAAAGAAAAATGACTAATCTCCATTTTGTAGGACATGAGGAAGGAGCCACAGATCCTCCTTGATCTAGTAATACTGATATGTGCGGCCCATTTGATGTACCGACTGAGGCCAATTTATCTACTTTCATCACCCTTTATCGATGATCTATCTAGGTATGGGTATGTGTATCTTATGAGAACACAAGTCCTGAAGCTTTTGAAAAATTTCAAAAGAATTTCAGACATGAAGTAGAAAAAAAACTGAAAACCCTTAAGGTTCTTCGATCAAGATCGAGGTAGGTGAACTACCTTGGCAGGAATTCCTAGAACTATCTCCAGAAAAATGGCATAGTCTCTCAATAGACCTCCACCAGGAATACGCTCAAACTCAACGAAGTTTCAGAACGGAGAAAATTAGACCTCTATTGGCATTATGGTCTGATTCATGATGAGCCTTCACAGACCTTCCTGAATATTTCTTGGGACACTTCATTGTTACTTCATTATCTACTGAATAGGGTTTCCCTCAAAAAAACCGTTCCTACCCCACCATAATGAGGAAAATAAATGGCATGGTAAAGAACCAAGTCTGAGTCCATCTCAAGAAATTTGGAATTATCCGGCTCATGTCAAAAGACAACAAGCGGACAGTTAGAGTTTAGGCTCCCTTCAGAGCTCAATTCCTAGGATATCTAAAGAGTCATTAGGATAACTAATTTCTACATTCCAAAAGACCACAAATGTGATTGTGAGTCCGACATGCCAATCTTCTTAAAAAATAGTTTTATCCAAGACAGTGGCAATTGGAAAGTAAGATTCAACTTGATGAGAAAGTCCTCATAAGTAAACGAGCTAAGGACCAATTGGACCCAAATCAAGTTGAGCCAATAGAAACACCACCTCCTCCACTCGTATGATCGAAAAGAGTTTCCCATCCCCATGAAAGCATACTTAGGTATTGTTTCAGAGAAAAGTAGAGGGAACTGTTCCTCGTAGGTAATGGCTGCTCATGGTGATGATCCTAAAACCTAACTACAACGAGGCGATATCAGATATCGACTTCGAGAAATGGCTAGAGGCAATGCAATCAATAATTGACTCGATGCACTCAAACCAAGTCTGGACTTTGGTAGATCCACCAGAAGGTATAGTACCTATTGGGTGTAAATGGATCTTCAATAGAAAGATTGGTTCAGATGGAAATGTTGGAGACAATCAAGCTAACACTAGTGGCAAAAGGTTATAGTCAACGCGAAGGCATGACCTATCAGGATACCTTATTCCCAGTGGATATGCTAAAATCCATCCGCATATTGCTTGCCGTTTTTGCCTATTTTGATTATAAAATATGACAAATGGAACAGCATTCTTGAATGGATATCTTGAGGAAGATATCTATATGGAATAGCCGCTAGGTTTCATATCCAGTGATACTGGATCACAAGGTTTTTGCAAGCCTGCAAAGGTCCATATATGGACTTTAAGTAAGCATCTCAGAGCTGGAACACCTCATTTCAATGATGCTGGATCAAAATAATTTAAGTTTCATCAAAAATGAAAGAGGAACGTGGTGTCTTCCAAAAAGATCAGTGGGAGCGCTGTTGTCTTTCCTCATACCTTGTTTGTGGATGACATCCTCCTTATTGGGAATGACATTCCCATGATGTGACCGTAACATATGGTTATCCAAAAGAAAATTCTCCATGAAAGACCTAGGTGAAGCATCTCTTTAATTCTAGGAATTAAGGTTTCTATAGAGATAGACCTGAATAGGAATGCTAGGACTTCGCCAGAAGAATGTAATACGAGGAAGTACTAAAGAGGTTTAGTAATGAAATGAAGGAAATCCTGAATTTCCCCCGGCCAGGTTCGTTCAGATTTGGATACCAAGATCAAAGGAGATATATTTCAAAAAATTTTTTTTTCTTTGATCTTAATCAGATCTGGATATTTTAAAATTTGATTAATATTTTTTAGAATAAAATAAAATCTCCGATATTAAATCAAAATTTAATTCTACCTTGATATGGGTAATCCTATTACCGTTGATCGATCCTTATGCAGCGAAAGTTCTGATCTAAGCCACGCAAGTGCCTGGCCTCTACCGGTATCCACTCGGGCCTGGATCTAGAGATCTTGCTTTCTTCTCTATCATGTCTTCAGAGATCAAAATCTGGAATCAATCTGGAGGATATTCAAAACTCCTTTTTGACGATCAGCAGTCAATCCTTTGGCAGCAGTGCAGCCTTCTGCTTTCAATCAACCTTTTCTTTGATCTGGATCGCAACCAACCAAGCTCCAAAACTCTTTTGGATGTGGAGAGGAGAGAGAAAGTTGGGTTTTGGCAATGGAGGAAAGGGGAGAGGCACCTTGGGTTTGTGGGGAATTGTGATTCCTTTCAATCACTTCAAAATTACAACTGAGTTGGGCGCCAGGGTCTTTATTCATAGACTAACTGTGATCCAATCCTCTTCTTTCCAACCAATTCATAACTCTTTTGTGAAATCAATCTAAATCTGATTGGTGGGAATAGAGTCCTCTAGATTCCTCCTTAGAGGATTGCCCTATGACCAGTCAAGTTGGTTCTTAGGAGAAACTCTAATTGGAATTCAAAAAAGAGATGGAGTCCCTTATCCACGGGACTCCTAGGCGCCTCCAATTAGGCACATGCCAAGGGTGGTGGTGCGCCCTCTTTCCTTGCCTGGTTCTGGCAGGGGGACAGGTTTCCCACCAAGCTGCTCTAATAGGCTGGGTGACACGTGGGAAGAAGTCAAGGTGTCAATTTGGTTGCAACATTTGACCAGTCAAAGGTAGACTTTTTGAACCAAAGTCAAAGAACAAGAAAATGGCGGTGACCAAAAAAGGTGGGGTAAGGTAATGTCTTACAAAATATGACCAACCTTTTCTAAACTTGGACAAACCTCTAGTCAGATCATTGAAGGCCCCTCTGATTGAGCACAAACTTTCTTTGGCTCAGTTAGGACAACTAATTTAAGATAGAAAAAAGAACGTTAGGTTCTACATCGAGTTGCAGCACGATTTTTCTTGAACCTAATTGAAATTTCAATTCAGCTCAATTAAACTGGATTAGTTTCAATTGAGTGATCACCAAAGTTCAACTCTTGTTTTGTGTGATCTAGTTAGGTTCAGTTCTGTATGGTAATGGGAATAATATCAATGAATCTCTATCATCGACATCAATCGAAAATCCCTTTCGATGGAATTCAAGAATCTCTTCTGCATTCGGGAACATCTAGAATGATCGATCCATATAAATCATTCCCCAATTGCTCCCAAAATCCAACAAGTGAACACCTAATAAGTATATGGTGGCAATCCATCACGAGCCTGAATGTTGAACCTCTTGGTGGCAGCTAACCTGTGTGGAATTAGTCCTTCTATCTTAGCCCCGATCGATTAGGAATAAGGTTAAACTTTGTCAAACCTAGTTTCTATTTAACAATGATGTTAATCATTCGATTCGAGTTCGATGTGAAAATCTAAATAGAACTCTTTTTCTGTTATTTTCACTCTGCCATGGCCATGGACTTCTGGACTTGATTCTCATAGGATCCATCATGGGTGCTTCCTTAACCGAGTAGATAGATTCATCTTGATGCAATCCAGTTTTCTACCATGACATGCTATAGCCAACCCATACACCTCAGGATTCCGAATGGCTAAGAGATCGAGTACTGGTGTAGTCCAATATATAACACCCTCAAGGTGAACTACCGATGCACCTCAGGTCAAAGCCACCAGAACACACTACTGCAGCATCCGAGTCAGTCATTGACGAGAAGGTAGAACTCCCTACTGATACTCAACAGGTGGTCACGCTCAGTGCCCTCGTTCTCCTCCACGAGTATCTGTATTCACTCCGATGTCTCCACACCGTAGACTCAATACTCATCTAAACTAAGAGAAGTGATTGTACCACCAACCTCCGGATACAATCACCATCTCTCGTGATGATCCTATGGTCGGGAGCATTTTATGAGTTAACAATGATTATTCTTCCTTTTAAATTTTCAACTCTTAAATATGAATTATCATTACCATTAACTCAAAGGATGTATCACAGACACTAATACACATATGTGATAAAAAAATAATCCATTTTATTGATTCATATCAAAATTACAATTTTGCCTCTATACAGTTTATTACAAAGTGTCAGCCAATTCTGGCTTCTTAGGGCCACATATATCGAATTAGAAAAACTCTTAAGAAGGGGATATAAATATCTTCAGATATGGTATTCATCTTTTCAGAGATGTGCCCTAGCAACCAGAGGGAATAGAATGCATGAGCAAGATCCCTTATGGCTTATACAAATAGGGAGCCTCAATGTATGCCATGCTATGGTACACGTCTGATTAGCCATGCTGTGAGTGGTCACAAGCAGAATATCAGTCAAATCTAGATGAAAGAACACTGGACTTTTGTGAAATATATCCTTTTTAGTACTTGAGAAGAACTATAGCATATGAATGGTGGTTCTTTGGTAACGGAGAAACTCCAAGTCCAGGGAAGCACAGACTCGGATTTCATATTCGATGTAGAATGATTGAAAAAGTCGACCATTCTGAGAGTTTGTTTGTGTGCAATAGTGGGTGCTATCGGTTGAAAGACTCCAAGCAAACCATGATAAGTAGCATTCCCAACCATTGGAAGCAAATATATATTTGCATCAGAGGCTATGAAAGAAGCATTCTGGTATAAAGAAAGGTTTGCTGTAGAAATCGGAGTAATGCCATCAGATGCCATTCCTCTGTACTTGCAACAACTAATGGGGCAAACATAGCCCTTGCAAGGAGCCCAGGTCTCACCAAAAATCCTAGCACATTGAGCGGCGATACCATCATCCATTGTGTTAGATATATGTTGCTCTAGAAAGCGCAGAATTGGCTGACACTTGTAATACACTTTTAAGGGCAAAATTATAATTTTTTGACTAATTAATCAATAAAAATGGGTTAATTCTCTATCACATATGTTTATTAAGTGTCTTGTGCATACATCCTTTTGAGTTAATGGTAATGATAATTCATATTTTCACAAGAGTTGAAAATTTAAGACATGCATAATCATTGTTAATCATAAAAATGCTCCCGACCACAGAGGAATCATCATGAGGATGGTGATTGAATTTCGGAAGGTTGGTGTAAATCGCTTCCTTCTTTAGTAGATGAGTCCTTGAGTCTAACGGTGTGGAGACATCGGAGCAAGAGTACAGGTACCTCCTTTAGAGATGAGGGCACTGGGTGGACACCTCGAGTAGTCATTAAGGGAGTTACCTTTTTTCGTCAATAACTGACTTGATGCTATAGTATGTGTCTGGTTCTTATGACAATGAGGTGCGGCATCGGTAGTTTTACCTTTTGAGGGTGTTATTAGTTTGCTTACACCATTACTCGATCTCCTAGCCATTCGGAATCCCTGGAAGTGTATGTTGGCTATAGCAATGTTCATTGTAGGAAACTAGATGGCAAATCAAAGATGGGAAATCTATCTACCTCGGTGGTAGAGAGCAGCCTATGATGATACATGAGAATCAAGTCCAGAAGTCCCATGGCCATGGCAGAGTGAAATAAATAGATAAGTTTTTCTATTAAGATTTCAAACATTGGACTCAAAATCGCATGATTCATCATATGACAAAAACTACGGGTTTGACGGTTTACCTTAACCCTAATCTGATCGGGGCTCAGATAGAAGAACTTAATCACACAGTGCTTACAAGACCAAGAGGTTCACATTCAGCTCTGATGGGCTTGCCACCCTAGGTTGCCCAACCCTATATCTGCTAGGTGTCCCTGGTAGATTTTGGGAGCAATTAGAATGATTTTAGATGATCGAAATCATTCTAACTATTTCGAATCAGAAGAGTTTTGATCCAATCGAACGGAGTTTTTCGATGATGTCGATGATCAGAGTAATCATACATATTTCCCATTAGCATATACAAACTAAAGAAATTTCTAACTAGGTCACCATCAACGAAGGTTTGAATCTGGTGATTAATCAATTGAACGGTCCAGTCAATTGCTCTGAATGAGATTCAATTAAGGTCAAGAAAATAGTGCTAGGCAACTCGATTGAACGCTAACGTTCTTCTTTACTATCATAAAAATAAGTTGTCCCGTCAATAAGCCAAAGGAGTTTGTGCAAACAATCAAAGGCTTCATATGGTTTTACCAGAGGTTATCCAAGTAGAAAAAGATTGTCTTATTTTGTAAGATATTACTATCATTTTTTGGTCACCTGCCATTTCTTGTTCTTTGACTTTGGTCAAAAATCTACCCTTTGACTTGGTCAACATGTTGACATTGACACTTTAACTTTTGACCACATGTCACGCATCTATTGGAGAGCTGGTGGGGGGCTTGTCCCCCTAACCAGAAGCCTGGCAAGGAGGAGGGCGCACGCCACCCTAGGCCTCCTGCCCACGTTGGAGGAGCCTAGGAGTCCCTGTTGGACTGGGACTTCCATCTCTCTTTTTGGATTCCAATTAGAGTTCCTTCTAAGAACCAACTTTGACTGATCTTAGGCACCCTCTTAAGGAGGAATCCAGAGGATCTATATTCCATCAAATCCGATTTAAGATCTGATTTTAACAAAGGTATGATTTGGTTGGGAAGAAGAGGAGTTTGGATCACGCTTAGTTATAAATAAGACCTGTTGCCTAACTTAGATTATGATGAAGAAATTGAATACACACCCCCAAGGCTGCCTCTCCCCTCTTCCTCCCATGCCAACCCAACCTTCTAAACCCTTCCTCTCCATGTCCAAAAGGAGTTTTCAGATTTTTGGTTGGTGCGATTCAGATCAAAGGAAAAGGCGAGTGAAAGCTAGAAGGTTTGCACTGCTGCATAGGATGGACTGCTGATCTTCAAAAAAGAGTTTTTCCAAGATCCTCCTAGATCAGATCTAGATCTGATTTTTGAAGATGTGATAGAAAAGAGAGCATCTCTAGATCTAGCCTGAGTGAATTATCTGGTAAGGGTCAGGCCTATGCGTGGCTAGATCAGAACCTTCCGCTGCCATACAGGATCCATCAACCGGTAAAGGCATTACCCATAATCAAAGGTAAGTTAAATCTAATTAAATTTTCTAATTTTTTTTTTAATTTTAAAATAATAATAATCAGATCTAAATATATCAAGATTGATTGGGATCAAGAAAAAAATTTTAAAATATATCTCTTGATCTTGTAAAGACCTGACGAACCTGGACCCGGGAAATCAGGATTTTTCTTCTTCAATTGGTATGCAGAGCCAAGGTTCTAAAAAATGTTTAGATCTGATTTTAAATTTATTTTAATAAAAAATAAAATGAATTTTAGATGTCACATGATGATGTTTGATCAGATCTGAAATAAAAAAAAAATGAAAATTAAATGATTAGGAATCTAAGATTAGAAAATATCGCATGACTAGTTCTAAAATAGAATAGTTCTATAAGAATAATCTTGCAAATGTTTTTAATTTACATTTGATTAATCATATTTTAGATCTATTTATTTATATTTTTTGATTTTTATAATGGTTATAATAATCTAAAAATTAGCAAATAAAATTATTTTAATTTTAAACATCCATATGAGATTATGATTGATGCCATGTCTAGACTAGTTGTAGAATAGTTCTACGATAATTTAGTCTAGATTTAGAATTTAATTTTGATTAAGATTAATTTAAAATCTAATTTTTAGATTTATTATGAGAATAATTTAGATCTGAAAATATGCTGGATTTCGATACATAGATGTATGCAAATATGCCATGATAGATTTAATTATATATGAAGATATATGATATAGTCTAAAATCTAAATTTTTGTAGTATTTGATGTTTCTGATTAATGCCGTTCCTCTTAGCCGTCCGATCATAAGAATGAAAGAGGGTTTTAAAGCCCTCTCTTTCCATTCCGATGGAGTTTTCTTAATGATGTGTAGGGGCGTTGCATGTTCATCCTT
>QRFJ01004973.1:76654-108756 GCA_006176705.1 Cocos nucifera | reverse complement strand
CATACACCAACCATTCAGATCAATCACCATCCGTCATGATGATCCTACGGTCGAAGCATTTTTATGAGTTAATAATAAAAATTCATGTCTTAAATTTTTAAATCTTGAAAATATAAACTATCATTACCATTACTCAAGGGATGTATCACAGACACTTTCAAATATACACTATGATAGAAAATAATCCATTTTATTATTTATAGTTAAAATTATAATTTTAACCTTAGAAGTGTATTATAAATGTCAGCCAATCTAGCTTCTACGGCACACATATCTAACAAACTCTCACTTGACCAAAAGCCAATTGGCTACAAATCTAAGTCCCATCTTCTCAAGATGGGCTTCAATCTTCTGCTGGTCCAATGGCTTTGTAAGTAGATCTATCGCATTGTCTGTGGAGTCGACTCTCTTGACCTCGACGTAATCTTTCTCGATGTAATCATGGATGAGATGGTATCACCGCTCGGTGTGCTTGAATTTTTGATGAGACCTCAGCTCCTTAGTAAGGCCTATGGCGCCATTATTGTTGTAGTACAGAGGAATGCCTTCCAATGGCATCACTCTGATCTCTATAGTGAACTTCTTGTACCAGAATGCCTCCATAGTTTCTGATGTAGCAATGTACTTTGCTTTCATGGTAGAATCTACTATCACCGTCTGCTTGAAACTCTTCTAACTGATAGCACCATCATTACACACAAACAGACTTTCTGATGTCAACTTTCGATCATCTATATCGGACATCAAATCCATATCTGTATACCCCTGGACTTAGAGTTCTCCATTACTAAAAACCAACAAAATATTCTTAGTTCTTCTCAAGTACTTACAGAAGTCTAGTATTCTTCACCTAGATTCGACTAATATCTGCTCGTGACACTCACAGCATGGGCTATATCAGGTCGTGTACATAACATGGCATACATGAGGCTCCCTATTGCTGAAGCATAAGGGATCTTGCTCATGCGTCCAATCTCCTCAAGTGTGTTGGGACACATTTTCTTAGAGAGATGAATGCCATGTCTGAAGGGTACCAATCTTCTCTTAGAGTTTTCCATGCTAAACCTCTTTAGCACTTTCTCTATGTACATCTTCTATGAAAGACCTAGCATCCTATTCGGTCCATCTCTATAGTCCTTAATTTCTAGAATAAAGGATGCTTCGCTTAGGTCTTTCATGAAGAATTTTTTAGATAACCATATTTTAACTATGGTCAACATGGGAATATCATTTCCAATAATAAATATATCATGTTAGATATATGTGCCCTAGAAGCCAAAATTGGCTGACACTTGTAATACACTTCTAGGGGCAAAATTATAATTTTGACTAATATGAATAAAATGGATTATTTTCTATCACATATGTGTATTTAGTGTCTGTGATACATCCTTTGAATTTATGGTAATGATAATTCATATTTTTAAGAGTTGAAAATTTAAGACATTAATAATCATTATATAACTCATAAATTGCTTCCGACCAAAGGATCATCACGAGGATGGTGATTGATCCGGAAGGTTGGTGTACAATCGCTTTTCTTTAGTAGATGAGTCTTGAGTCTACGGTGTGGAGACATCGGAGCGAGAGTACAGGTACTCATTAGAAACGAGGGCACTGAGGCATGACCACCTCGAGTAGTCATTAGGGAGTCTACCTTCTCGTCAATGACTGACTCGATGGCTGCAATAGTGTATCTGGTTCTTTGATCTGAGGTGCATCGAACAGTTCACCTTTGAGGGTGTATAGTTGACTCACACATTACTCGATCTCCTAGCCATATGGAACCCTGAGGTGTATGTTGGCTATAGCATGTCATTGTAGGAACTAGATGGCATCAAGATGGAATCTATCTACCTCGGTGGTAGAGGAGCAATCCTATGATAATCATGAGAATCAAGTCCAAAAATCCATGGCCATGGTAGAGTGAAATAATAGAAAGAGTTCCTATTAGATTTTCACATCGGAATCGATCAATGATTACATCATATGACAAAGACTAGGGTTTGACGAGTTTACCTAACCCTAATCTGATCGAGGCTCAAGAATAGAAAACTGAATCACACAGGTAGCTGCACCAAGAGAGTTCGCATTTCAGCTCTGATGGGTTGCCACCATATACTGTTAGGTGTCACTGGTGGATTTTGAAAGCAATTAGAATGATTAGATGATCGATCATTCTAGCTATCGAATCAAAAAAATTCTGATCCATCGAAAAGAGTTCGATGATGCGATGATAGAGATCATGACATATCCCATTCATCATAAGAACTGAACCTAATCTGGGATCACACAAACAAGGGTTTGAATCTGGCTGATCATCATTGAACTGATCTAGTTCAATTGATCTGAATGAGATTCAATTAGGTCAAGGAAATCGTGCTAGCACTCGATTGAACCTAAGTTCTTCTTTTACTATCATAAATAATTGTCCTGTCTGAGCCAAATGAGTTTGTGTCAATGAGGCCCTTCATATGGTCTGCTGGAGTTGTCCAAAGTCAGAAAATGATTCATAATTCTTATTTTGTAAGACATACTCTACCATTTTTGGTCACCTGCCATTTCTTGTTCTTTGACTTTGGTCAAAATCTACTCATTGACTGGTCAAACGGTGACCATGGACACTTGACTTTGACCATATGTCATGCACCTATTGGAGAGCTGGTGGGGGGCTGTCCTCCTACCAGAACCTGGCAAGGAGGAGGGTGCATGCCACCCTAGGCATGTACCCAAGTTGGAGGCACCCTGGAGTCCTTGTTGGACAAGGATCCCACCTCCCTTTTGGATTCCAATTAGAGTTCTTCTAAGAACCAACTTTGACTGGTCTTAGGTGCCCTCTAGGAGGAATCCAGGGGACTCTATTCCCACCAATCAGATTTAGATCTGATTTCATAAAGGGTTATGATTGGTTGGGAATAAGAGGAGTTGGATCACAAGTAGTCTATAAATATGACCCTGCGCCCAACTCAGATTGTGATTGGAATAAGAGTTTCCATACGCCCAAAGGCCTTTTCTCCTCTCCTCCTCCACTGCCAAAGCTTCTTTCTCCGTCTCTTCTCCAATCCAAATAGTTTTTGGAGGCTTGGTTGTGCGATCCAGATCAAAGAAAGGCGATCAAAAAGCAAAAAGGCTGCACTGCTTTAAAGGAATGACTGCTGATCTCAAAAGGAGTTTTGAAGAATCCTCCAGATCAGATCCAGATCTAATTTTGGAGGCATGATAGAGAGAAGAAGACTCTCAGATTCAGCTGAGTGGATACTAGTAGAGCCAGCGCTGCATGGCTAGATCCAGAAACCTTCGCTACAAACGAATCATCAACAGCAGGTAATAGGATTACACCAATCAGATAAATTAAATTTGATTTAATTTATCTTATTTTATTTATTTATTAAAATAATAAGAATCAAATCTAAAATACCTAGATCTAATCACATCTCAAGAGAAAAATTTTTGAAATATATCTCTTGATCTGATCAGATCTGAACGATCCTGGACGAGAAATCAGGATTTCCCTATTCAACTGGTATCAGAGCCAATGGTTCATCTCCTTGTGTGTGTGTTATGATCATTTCTTTAGGGTAGATGAGTCTTGAGTCTACGGTGTAGAGACACTGGAGCGAGAGTATAGATACTCATTAGAAAATGAGGGCACTGAGCATGATCACCTTCAGCAGTCATGAGAAAGTCGACCTTCTCGTCGGTGACTAGCTTGAAGCTACAGTGGTGCGTCTGGTTCTTTGATCTGAAGTGCATCGACAGTTCACCTTAAGGGTGTTATAATTTGATTATACCATAACTCAATCTCCTAGCCATTCAAAATCTTGAGGTGTATGTTGGCTATAGCATGTTCATTATAGGAATCAGATTGCACCAATAGAAGATCTATCTACCTCGGTAGATGAGGAGCAACCCTATGATGGTCATGAGAATCAAGTCCATAAACCCATGGCCATGGCAGAGTGAAATAATAGAAAGAGTTTCTATTAGAATTTTCACATTGGACTTGAATCAAATGATTAATTCATATGACGGATATTAGGATTTGATGAGATCACCTTAATCCTAATCCAATCGGAGCTCAAGATAGAGGAACCTAATCACATAGGTAACTGCATTGAGAGGTTTGCTTTCAGTTTGATGGATTGCCACCATATGCTGCTAGGTGTCACTGATAGATTTTGGAAGTAGTTAGAATGATTTGGATGATCGATTATACTAGTTGTCTGAATTAGAAAAGTTTTGATCCATTGAAAGGTATTTCAATGATGTCGATGATAGAGATCACGACATATCCCATTACCATACGGAACTGAACCTAACTGGGTCACACAAATAAGGGTTTGGATCTAGATGTCATCAATTAGACTAACCTAGCTTAATTGATTTGAATAAGATTCAATTAGGTTCGAGAAAATCATGCTAGCATACGATTGAGCCTAATGTTCTCTTTTAATAATCATTAAAGCTTATCTCAATTGAGCCAAATATGTTTGGGCTCACTCAGGAACCTTTACTTGATCTGACTAGAGCTCATTTAGATCAGAAAATGATTGTCTTAATTTATGAGATAAATTTAAGACAACACCTGCTATTTTCGATCACCTGCTAATTTTTATTTTTGAACATTAGTCAAATGTTAACCCTGGACACTTAGACATCTGCCCATATGTCATGCGTATATAGGAGAGTACCTAGGGCCTTGTCCCCCTGCTAAATGCAGACAGGAAGAGGGCGCACGCCTCGCCTATAGGAGAGTACTTGGGGCCTTGTCCTCCTCCTAAATGCAGATAGGAAGAGGGCACACGCCTAGGGAGGCATGCACCCCATGAGGATAAAGAAGGAGTCTTATATAGATCGGACTCCAGGGTTGCTTCAGGGGATTAAACTCTGTGGCACCAAGAACTCTTGTTTGACCCAGTCTTGGTGCCACCTTAGGAGGGTTTTGAGGGTCTCTCATCTGATTGGATCAGATGATGTCATCCCAACAATCAAATTTAGATCTAATTGCTCAAAGGGCCATGATTGGTCAGAATGATGTGGCATTGTAAGGCATAGTAAGGTCTATATAAACCCTATCTACACCTAGGTTTTTATTGCTTCTGCCTTTAGCCCATGCCACAAAGCCTCTCTCCCTCCTTCTCCATGCCCCCTCTGGTCCTCTCTCTCCTCTCCATGCTCAAGGAGTTTTGGGCATGAATAGGGTGCGATCCAAGCAAGTGAAAGACGCCAGGAAAGGAAGAAGGCAGCATTGCTACAAGAGACAATGATAGTTCTTCAAAAGAATTTTTGAAGATCTTCAAGATCAGATCTATATCTAATTTTTGGAGGATTGATTGAGAAGAAGAAGATCTCCTGATCCTACTCGAGTGAATACTAATAGATGTTAGATATGTGTGCCCTAGAAGTCAGATTGGCTGACACTTATAATACACTTCTAAAGTTAAAATTATAATTTTAACCATAAATAATAAAATAGATTATTTTCTATCATAGTGTGTATTTGAAAGTGTTTGTGATACATCCCTTTAGTTAATGATAATGATAGTTCATATTTTCAAGAGTTGAAAATTTAAGATATGAATTTTCATTATTAACTCATAAAATGCTCCTGACCGTAGGATCATCATGAGGATGGTGATTGATTCGAAAGATTGGTGTACAATCACTTCTTTATAGTAGATGAGTCTTGAGTCTATGATGTAGAGATACTAAAGTGAGAGTACAGGTACTTATTAAAGAACGAGGGCACTGAGCGTGACCACCTCGAGCAGTCATTAGGAAGTCTACCTTCTCATCGATGACTGGCTTAAAGCTGTGGTGGTGTGTCTGATTTTTTGACCTAAGATGCATCGACATTTCACCTTGAGGGTGTTATAGTTTGACTACATCATGACTCGATCTCCTAGCCATTCAAAATCCTGAGGTGTATGTTGGCTATAGCATGTTCATTGTAGGAATTGGATTGCACCAAAAGGGAATCTATCTACCTCGGTAGATGAGGAACAGCCCTATGATGACCATGAGAATCAAATTCATAAGCTCATGGCCATGGCAGAGTAAAATAATAGAAAGAGTTTCTATTAAGATTTTCACATTGGATTTGAATTGAATGATTAAATCATATGATAGAAATTAGGTTTTGACGAGTTCACCTTAACCCTAATCTGATCGGGGCTCAAGATAGAAGAACTTAATCACATATATAACTGCACCAAGAGATTTATTTTTAGTTTTGATGGGTTGCCACCATATACTTCTAGGTGTCATTGGTGGATTTTGGGAGCAATTAGAATGATTTGGATGATCGATCATTCTAGTTGTCTGAATCAGAGATGTTCTGATCCATTAGAAGGTGTTTCAATAATATCGATGATAGAGATCGCGACATATCCCATTACCATACAGAATTAAATCTAACTGGATCACATAAATAAGGGTTTGGATTTGGATATCATCAATTGGACTAATGCAGTTCAATTGATTTGAATTAGATTCAAGAAAATCGTGCTAGTACATGATTGAGCCTAATGTTCTCCTTCTACAATCATTAAAAATCGTCTGGACTGAGCAAATGTATTTGTGCTCACTCAGGTACCTTTACTTGGTCAAACTGAAGCTTGTCCAGGTCAGAAAAGAATTATCTTAATTTATGAGATAAATTTGAGATAATACCTACCATTTTTTATCACCTGCTAATTCTTATCTTTTGATTTTGGTCAAACATTGACTTTTGATACTTAAACATCTATCCATGTGTCATGCACCCATAGGAGATTGATTTTGGACTAGTCAACCTACTAAAAAATAGGTGGACCAGGGGTGCATGCCTAGGGAGGCATGCGCCCATGGATAGAGGTGCCTGGATTCCCATACAGATGGGACTCCAGTTACTTCGAGATTTCTACCTAGGTGGTGCCAAGGATTAGACTTTAACAAGTCTTACGTGCTATCTAAGGATGATTTAGAGGGGTTCTTATCTGATTGGATCAGATGATGTCATCCCACTAATCAAATTTAGATCTGATTGCACGAAGGGACGTGATTGGCTGGGATGATGTGGCACTGCATGGCGCAGCAGGGTTTATATAAACCCTATCTGCGCCTAGTTTTAGAGAGCTTAAAATATAGCTCACACCATAAGGCTGCCCCTATCCCACCTCCATGCCATCTTCAGGTGTCCTCTCTCTTCTCTACATCCAAGGAGATTTATGCTCCAGTTTGGTGCGATCCAGGCAAGAGAAAGGTGATGAGAAAGAAAGATGGCTGCACTGCTGCAAGAGACGATACCCGATCTTCAAAAAAAATTTTGAAGGTCCTCTAAATTAGATCCAAATCTGATATTTGGAGAAGTGATAAAGAAGGAGAAGATATCTAGATTCATCCTGAGTGAATATTGATAGAGGCCAGGCACTTGCATGGCTAGATTCAGAACCTCAAGCAATCAACATGATCATAATAGGATAATCTGATTACCTAACAACAAGGTACAAAATTAAATTAGTTTTAATTTATTTTTATTTTATTTTATTAGATCTATAAAATTAGATTTGAAATATCTTAGATCTGATTTAGATTTAAAAGAAAAATTTTTGAAATATCTCTCTTGATCCAATCTGGATCTGAACGAACCTGATCCAAAAAATTAGAATTTTTTCTTCAACTGGTATCAGAGCCAGGTTTCTACAAATAATTTAGATCTAATTTTAATTTTGATCTAATAATTAGGTAATTTTAGATATCACATGAGATATCATTAGATCTAAAATCAAAAAAATTTAAAATTAAATAACTTAGATCTAAGTTCTATAAGATGCATGACTAGTTGTAGAATAGAATTATTCTATGTATAGTCTTGCATGATCATAATTTAATTTAATTAAGTTATAATTTTAGATCAATATATTTATTATTTTTTTAATATTATAATTATTATAATAAGATCTAAAAAATAAAAAATAAAATTATTTAATTTTTGGATCATATAAGATATAATGAATGCATGTTTAGACTAGTTGTAGAATAGTTCTACATAATTATCTAGTATAGAATTTATTTTGATGAGATCAATTTATATTTAATTTTTTAGATGAATTATGAGATAATTTAGATATGAAAATATGCATGATATGATACATGAGATGTATGCAAAACATGTTTATTGTTAGATCAATTTTTTTATATATGAGATATATGATGTAGATCTAACTAATTTTGTAGTTTTTATATTTTTGATTAAAGCGTTCCTCTTGGCCGTCCGATCATAAGAATGAAATAGAGTTTAAATGCCCTCTCCTCTCATTCGATGGTGTGTTCTTATGATGTGTAGGGGTGCTGCGTGTTTGTCCTTAATAAAAAATCAAGAACTTATTTTCTACAAAATCCTAGATCCTGAAACCCTAGGATTTTATTTATATATTTTGTTTGTGAACTCTAAATTTAATTGAGAATTAAGATTATAAAATATGTTAAGTCTAAAAATTGAGAATTTTTAGATTTAAGATACATTCATAAAATTGGGTTTGAGCTTAGGTAGCTCAATTAGGTCAAAGTGGTTGATCAAATCGAATAAGAGTTGGTTAGATGGGATCAAGAGTGCTTAAATTGACCAGCCTAATAGGATTAAGTCTGGGTCAAGATCGAGTCACGTGAGTGATCGATCAAGCTAAGACCTAATTAGGCTCAGTGGTTAGAGTCTGGATTGTAGGCTAATCTGATTGGTTCTGGCTCAATAATTTGGTGTCTAAGGTAAGTTTGGCACATACGACCGACTGGTTTTTAATTGAGAGCTACTCAACTCGAATGCATTCTTGTCGAGTTAATGGCATATTCCTTCCACCGATCTCACTTACCTGGCCATATTTGTTGGCTCACAGTTCCTGATCTGAGGTGGTCAATAATCCGAGCTAACCCATGCCACTAGGTTAGTCATAATTGGTTATGACTATGTCAAGTCTAGTTTAATGAGACCTAAATCAAATCTTCCTAAGAAAAGATTAAGTCTAAGGTCTTCCACCATTGTAGATGTGCGGGCCCTTCCCGGGGTTGATTGTTCTCGACTGGATACAGTGGCTCAGTTGCACCGAGAAGATGCAACCATGTCTATTAGGCATTGGATGCTATGGGCTGGAGGATGAGTTGGGCTCAATATTTTAGATACGGTGAGAGACTCAATTAGGAATCCAATCTGTGCAAATGGTGGGTCTGACTTAACTAAGGAGTGGATCAATATTTTGGCATGATGAGATTCATGAATTAGAGACCAAGTTTGGGTGCACCATGATTAGAGAATCATTGAACAAGAGTTGTTCACTCATTGGCTAACCCATCACCAATAACTGTTAGGTGAGGTGATGAGTCAGTTGGTGAGACCGCACCACCCACTAGAAATCATTAATCATGGAGATTTTCGCATCTCTACAGAGGGAGTGTAGGGATCCAAAAAAATAGTGGGAGCTAATTTATTTTAAAATAAAACTCCTAAATAAATTGGTCAAGTCTTAATTACAATATCTAACTAGAAACTTTGACTCTCTATAGAAAAATATCTGTGTCCAATCCATTAGCACGTATCCTGGACACCCATAGACTGACCGAACCAATTATAAAGGATTGGACTTTGAAACTTCAAAATCATTTTGGGTTTCGAGAAGTTAACTCATGTATTGGATCAGGATCCTCCCACTTTACCAGCTCGTCCATCCGTTGAACAGAGAGTGTCTCTTGATAAGTGGACGAATGAAGATAATAAGGCCAGATATTACATGTTGGGCTCGATGTCTGATGAGCTCCAGCGCCAACATGAAGATATCAAGACTGCCTGCCAAATGTTGGCTCACCTACAAGAGATGTTTGGTTAACAGAGTCGCGCAGCCAAGTATCAAGTCACTAAACGACTTATTCATGGCTAAAATATATGATGGGCAGTCAGTTCAAGATCATTGTCTGATGATGATCAAGGATTTGGAAAAGCTTGAGAAGCTCAGAGTGAAGTTGGACCTAGATCTGCAGAATGATATAATTCTGTAATCTTTGATTGATGCATATGGACAGTTCATCATGAACTATCATATGCACAAACTTCAAAATTCTCTGGCCGAACTTAATGAATATGCTGGTTACCGCTGAGCTTTTCATGAAAGGTTCTAAAGGCTTAGTGCTTGCTATGAAACAGACTTCTTCTAAGAGAATGTCTTTTGAAAAGAAGAAGAAGTCTATGAAAAGGCAGAAGGTGGAAGGAGAAAAGAAGAAAAAGGTAGAATTGAAGAAGAAGACCGCTGACAAAGAAAAATAGTTTCATTGCAATAATGACGGCTACTGAAAGCGAAATTTCCCTACTTACCTGGCCACCCTGAAGAATAAGAAGGAGGCAGGTCCTTCTGGAGGTATGCTCATTATTGAGTCCAATCTTATGATTTTTTCTACATCCAGTTGGATGCTTGACTCTGATTTTAGTGCTTATTTGTGCACTTCCATGCAGGATCTTGAGGATAGTAGGAGGTTGAGGGATGGTAACATGATCCTATGCATTGAAAATGATGCAAGAGTTGCTGTAGTGGCCATGAAAATATATCCTCTTCGACTACCATCTGGTTTAGACTTAGTATTAAAAGACTGTTATTATGTGCCTGCAGCAAGTAGGAATTTGATTTCTGTTTCATGTCTAGCACTAGAAGGCTATGTAATTAGTTTTCTTAAGGACCATTATAACATTCTTTATGAAAGAAATAAAATTGCAAGTGGTTTCCTTATTAACGATCTTTACCAATTACATATTGATGTATCTATTTTTAATATTGAGCAAAATGTGAATGCCATGAAATGACCTAGAGATAGTCCAAATGATAGGTATCTATGGCACCTAAGACTAGGTCATATAGCAGAAGATAGGATTAACAAATTAAAGAAAATCGGGCTATTGAGTCCGTTGACTTCCGAGTCATATCCAATTTGTGAATCTTGTCTTCATGGCAAAATGACTAAGCTCCCTTTTATAAGACATGGGGAAAGGGCCATGAATCTTCTTGCCCTAGTACATACTGATGTGTGTGGCCCATTTGATGTGCCGGCTAGAGGCAACTTTATCTACTTTATAATCTTTATCGATGATTTATCTAGATATGGATATGTGTATCTTATGAGATACAAGTTTGAATCTTTTGAAAAGTTCAAGAAATTCAGACATGAAGTAGAAAAGCAAACTGAAAAATCAATTAAGGTTCTTCGATCAGATCGAGGAGGTGAATACCTTAGTCGAAAATTTCTAGACTACCTCAAGAAAAATGGTATAGTCTCTCAATGGACTCTACCTGGAACACCTCAATTTAACGGGATTTTCGAACGAAGGAATCGGACCCTATTAGATATGGTTCGATCCATGATCACTTCATAAACCTTCCTAATTTTTTTTGGGGATATAGTTTGTTAACTACAATATACTTACTGAATAGGGTTCCTTCTAAAATCATTCCTACCACACTGTATGAGATATGGCATGGTAAGAAACCAAATCTGAGTCATCTCAAAATTTGGGATTGTTCGGCTTATGTCAAAAGTCAACAAGTGGACAAGTTAGACTTCAGATCCTTTAGAGCTTCATTTATAGGATATCCTAAAGAGTTATTAGGATATTATTTCTACATTCTAGAAGATCACAATGTGATTATGAGTCAACATGCTATCTTTCATGAAAAATAGTTTATTTAAGATAGCGGCATTGAAAAGCAGATCAAGCTCGAGGAGAAAGTCTCACAAGAGCAACGAGCTAAGGACTAAATAGAACCAAATCAGGTTGAGCCTATACAATCACTACCTCCTCCATCTCATAGATTGGAAAGAGTTTTTCATCCTCTTGAGAGGTACTTAGATATTATTTTAGAGGAAATAGAGGAAATGTTCCTCATAGGTAATGGGGTTCATGGTGATGATCCAAAATCTATAACGAGACGATATCAGATATCGACTTTGAGAAATGGTTAAAGGCAATAAAGTTAGAAATTGACTCGATGCACTCAAACCAAGTCTGGATCTTGGTAGATCCAGCAGAAGGTATAGTTCCTATTGGATGTAAATGGATCTACAAGAAAAAGATTGGTATAGATGGGAATGTAGAGACATTCAAAGCTAGATTAGTGGCAAAAAGTTATAGTCAGTATGAAGGCATTGACTATCAGGATACCTTTTTGCTAGTAGCCATGCTTAAATTCATTCGCACATTGCTTGCTGTTGCAGCCTATTTTGATTTTGAAATATGGTAAATAGATGTAAAAATGATGTTCTTAAATGAATATCTTGAGAAAGATATCTATGTGGAATAGCCGCTAGGTTTCACATCCAGTGATGCTGATCATAAGGTATGCAAACTACAAAGATCCATATATGGACTTAAGCAAGCATCTCAGAGCTGGAATACTCGTTTTAATGATGTGATCAATTTATTTGGTTTCATAAAAAATGAGGAGGAACCATGTGTCTTCAAAAGAGTCAATGGGAGCGCTGTTGTCTTCCTCGCATTGTACGTAGATGATATCCTCGTTATTGGAAATGATATTCGCATGTTGACCATAGTTAAAATATGGTTATCCAAAGAATTTTCCATGAAAGACCTAGGAGAAGCATCCTTTATTCTAGGAATTAAGGTCTATAGAGATAGACCGAATAGGATGCTAGGTCCTTCACAGAAGATGTACATAAAGAAAGTGCTAAAGAGGTTTAGCATGAAAAACTCTAAGAGGGGATTGGTATCCTTCAGACATGGCATTCATCTCTCCAAGAAAATGTGTTCCAACATACCTGAGGAGATCGAACGCATGAGCAAGATCCCTTATGCTTCAACAATAGGGAGCCTCATGTATACCATGTTATGTACACGACCTGATATAGCCCATGTCGTGAGTGTCATGAATAGATATCAGTCGAATCTAGATGAAGAACACTAGATTTTTGTGAAATGTATCCTTAAGTACTTGAGAAGAACTAAGGATATATTGTTGGTTTTTGGTAATGGAGAACTCCAAATCTAGGGATACATAGACTCGAATTTTATGTCCGATGTAGATGATCGAAAGTCAACATTTGGAAGTCTGTTTGTGTGTAATGGTGGTGCTGTTAGTTAAAAAAGTTTTAAGTAGACAGTGATAGCAGATTTCACCATAGAAGCAGAATACATCACAGCATCAGAAGCTACAAAGGAGGCATTCTGGTACAAAAAGTTTGCCACAGAGATCGGAGTGATGCCATCAGATGTAATTTCTCTATACTGCGACAATAATGGCACCATAGCACTAGCTAAAGAGTCGAGGTCTTATTAGAAATCCAAGCACATCGAGTGGCGATACCACCTCATCCACGATTATCTTAAGAAAGGTTACGTCGAGGTCAAGAGAGTCGACTCCATGGATAATGTGATGGATCCACTTACAAAGCCATTAGGCTAGTAGAAGATCGAAGCCAACCTTGAGAAGATGGGACTTAGAATTGTAGCCAATTGGCTTTAGGTCAAGTGGGAGTTTGTTAGATATATGTGCCCTAAAAGTCAAAATTGGCTAACACTTGTTATACACTTCTAAGGGTAAAATTATAATTTTGACTATAAATAATAAAATGGATTATTTTCTATCATAATGTGTATTTAGTGTCTGTGATACATCCCTTGAGTTAATGACAATGATGATTCTTATTTTCAAGAGTTGAAAATTTAAGACATGGATTTTCATTATTAATTTATAAAATGCTCCTGACCATAGGATCATCATGAGGATGGTGATTGATCCGAAAGGTTGGTGTACAATCGTTTCTTTATAGTAGATGAGTCTTGAGTCTACATATAGAAACACCAAAGCGAGAGTATAGGTACTCATTAGAGAATGAGGGCACTGAGTGTGACCACCTCGAGCAGTCATTAGGAAGTCTACTTTCTCATCAATGACTGGCTCGAAGCTGTAGTGGTGTGTCTGATTTTTTGATCTGAGGTGCATCGATAGTTCACCTTGAGGGTGTTATAGTTTGACTACACTATGACTCAGTCTCCTAGCCATTCGAAATCCTGAGGTGTATGTTGGCTATAGCATATTCATTGTAGGAATTGGATTGCACCAAGAGAAAATCTATCTACCTTGGTGGGTGAGGAGCAGCCCTATGATGATCACGAGAATCAAATCTATAAGCCCATAGCCATGGTAGAGTGAAATAATAGAAAGAGTTTCTATTAAGGTTTTCATATTGGATTTGAATCAAATGATTAAATCATATGACAGAAATTAGGTTTTGACGAGTTCACCTTAAGTCTAATCTGATCGGAGCTCAAGATAGAAAAACTTAATCACATATATAACTACACCAAGAGATTCATTTTCAATTTTGATGGATTGCCACCATATAATGCTAGGTGTCACTGGTAGATTTTGGGAGCAATTAGAATGATTTGGATGATCGATTAATCTTGTTGTCTGAATCAAAAAAGTTTTGATCCATCGAAAGATGTTTCGATGATGTCGATAATAGACATCGCGATATATCCCATTACCATATAAAATTGAACCTAACTGGGTCACACAAACAAGGGTTTGGATTTGGATATCATCAATTGGACTAATCCAGTTCAATTGATTTGAATTAGATTCAATTTGGTTCAAGAAAATCATGCTAGCACACGATTGAGCCTAATATTTTTCTTCTATAATCATTAAAAGTCATCTCGACTGAGCCAAATGTGTTTGTGCTTACTCAAGTACCTTTACTTGGTCTGACTGGAGCTTGTCCAGGTCAGAAAATGGTTGTCTTTATTTATAAGATAAATTTGAGACAACACCTACCATTTTTCATCACCTGCTAATTCTTATCTTTTGACTTTGGTCAAATGTTGACTTTTGACACTTAGACATCTATTCATGTGTCATGCACCCATAGGAGATTGATTTTGGACCACTTAACCTATTAAAAAAGTAGGTGGACTAGGGAGGCATGCACCCATGGATAGAGGCACCTGGAGTCCCATATAGATGGGACTCTAGTTACTTCGGGGTTTCTACGTAGGTGGCACCAAGGATTAGACTTTGACCAGTCTTAGGTGCCATCTAAGGATGATTTAGAGGAGCACTTATCTGATTGGATCAGATGATGTCATCCCATCAATCAGATTTAGATCTGATTGCACGAAGCGATGTGATTGGTCTGGATGATGTGGCACTGTATGGCGCAGTAGGATCCATATAAACCCTATCCGTGCCTAGTTTCAGAGAGCTTAGAATATAGCCTATGCCACAAGGCTGCCCCTCTCCCTCCTCCATGCCATCTTTAGGTCCCCACTCTCCTCTCCACGCCCAAGGGGATGTGGGCTCTAGTTTGGTGCGATCCAGACAAGAGAAAGGTGATGAGAAAGAAAGAAGGCTGCACTGCTGCAAGAGATGATACCCGATTTTCAAAAGAAGTTCTGAAGGTCTTCCAAATTAGATCCAGATCTGATATTTGGAGAAGTGATAAAGAAGAAGATCTTTAGATCCAGTTCGAGTGGATACCGGTAGAGGCCAAACACTTATATGGCTAGATTTAGAATCTCAGGTAATCAGTAGGATCATAATAGGATAATCTGATTACCCAACAACAAGGTACAAAATTAAATTAGTTTTAATTTATTTTTATTTTATTTTATTAAATCTATAAAATTAGATCTGAAATGTCTTAGATTTGATTTGGATTCAAAAGAAAAATTTTTGAAATATCTCTCTTGATCCAATCTAGATCTGAATGAATCTGATCCAAAAAATTGGGATTTTTTATTCAATAGAGGCTAGGTGCTTGCGTGGCTACATCCAAAACCTCAGACAAACATCGAGATCATCACAGGATAATTAAATTATCCAAAATAAAGGTATAATTAAATTAGATTTAATTTTTATTTTTATTATTAGATTAACAAGATTAGATTTGAAGAGTCTCAGATTTGATTAGAATCTTAGAGAAAATATTTTTAAAACATCTCTGCTGATCCAATTAGATCTGAATGAATCTGATCCAAAAAATAGGTTTTTTCTTAAACTGGTATCAGAGCTAGGTTTCATAATTTATTAGATCTAATTTTAATTTATTTTTGATCTAATAATTAGATGATTTTAGATGTCACATTAGATATGATTAGATCTAAAATTAAAAAATTAAAAATTTCTAGATCTAAGATGTATGAGATGCTTGACTAGATTAGGAATAGATTTATTCTATGTGTAGTCTAGCATAATCATAATTTTAATTTAATTAATTATAATTTTTAGATCTATTTATTTATTATTTTTAATATTATAAAAATTATAATTAAATCTAAAAAATAGAAAATAAATTTATTTAATTTATTCATATGAGATATGATAGATGCATGTTTAGACTAGTTGTAGAATAGTTCTACAAAATTATCTAGAATAAGTTTTAGTTTAATATGATCAAATTTAAATATTATTTTTTAGGTATTTATGAGATAATTTAGATCTAAAAATATGCATGATATGATATATGAGATGTGTTGAAAATATATTTTTAGTTAGATCAATTTTTATATATGTGATATATGATGTAGATCTAACTAGTTTTGTAGATTTATCATGTTTCTGATTAAGGCATGCCCCTTGACCCTCCGATCATAAGAACTAAGTGGAGTTTAAAGGCCCTCTCCTTTCATTCGATGCGGTGTTCTTATGGTGTGCACGGGTACTGCGTTCGTCCTTAATCAAAAATAAAAAAAATTTTTTTCTACGAAACCCTAGATCTTGAAACTCTAGGATTTTATATACATGTTTTGTTTATGAATCCTAAACTTAATTAAGAATTAAGATTATGAAATATATTAGATCTAAAATTAAAAATTTTTAGATTTAAGACATATTCATAAAATTGGATTTAGGCTTAGATAGCTCAATTAGGTCTAGCGGTTGATCAAACCAAATCAAGAGTTGGTTAGGTGGGATCAAGAGTGCTTAAATTGATCAGTCTAATAGGATTAAGTCTGGGTCAAGGTCAAGTCACATGAGTGATCGATCGAGTTAAGATCTAATTAGACTTAGTGGTTAGAGTCTGGATTGTAGGCTAACTCGATTGGTTCTAACTCAATAATTTGGTGTTTAAGGTAAGTTTTGGCAGATACGATCGACTGATTTTTAATTGGGAGCTACTCAACTCAAATGCGTTCTTATTGAGTTAATGGCATATCCCTTCCACCGGTCTTACTTACCTGGTCATATTTGTTGGCCCAGTACTGATCTAAGGTGGCTAACAATCTGAGCTGACCCATACCATTAGGTTAGTCATAATGGTTATGGCTATTTCAAGTCAAGTTTAAAGAGACCTAAATCAAATCTCCCTAAGAAAAGATCAAGTCTAAGATCTTCCATCATTGTAGATGTGCGAGCCCTTCCCGAGGTTGATTGTTCTCGGCTGGTCACAGTGGTTCAGTTGCATTGGAAAGATGCAACTATGTCTATTAGGTATTGGATGCTATGGGTTGGAGGATGAATTGGGCTCAATATTTTGGATTTGATGAGAGACCCAATTAGGAATCCAATCTATGCAAATGGTGGGTCTGACTTAACTAAGGAGTGGATCAATATTTTGGGCACGATGAGATTCTTGAATTAGAGACCAAGTCTGGGTGCACCATGATTAGAGAACCATTGGACAAGAGTTGTTCACTCATTGGCTAACCCATCACTAATAACTATTAGGTGAGGTGATGAGTCAGTTGGTGGGACTGCAGCATCCACTAGAAATCAGTAATCATGAAGATTTTCATATCTCTACAGAGGAAATGTAGGGATCTGAGAAAATAGTGGGAGCTAATTTGTTTAAAAATCAAATCCCTAAATAAATTGGTCAAATTTTAATTACAAAATCTAACTAAAAACTTTGACTCTCTATAGGAAAAAAAAATATCTACGTCTAACCCACTAGCCCGTATCCTGGACACCCATAAACTAACCTAATCTAATTACAAGAATTAGCTCTAAAACTTCAGAATTATTTTAGATTCCAAAAAGTTGACTCATGTATTGGATCAGGATCCCCCCATCTTACCAGCTCGTCCATCCACTGAATAGAGAGCGTCTCTTGACAAGTGGATGGATGAAGATAATAAGGCCAGATACTACATGTTGGGCTTGAAGTTTGATGAGCTTCAGTGCCAACATGAAGATATCAAGATTGCCCACCAAATGTTGGCTCACCTGCAAAAGCTGTTTGGTGAATAGAGTCGCGCAGCCAAATATCAGGTCACTAAATGATTGTTTAAGGCTAAAATGCATGATGGGCAGTCAGTCCAAGATCATTATCTGTTGATGATCAAGGACTTAGAAGAGCTTGAGAAGCTCAGAGTGAAGTTAGACCAGGATTTGTAGAATGATATAATTTTACAATCCTTGACTAATGCATATGGGCAGTTCATCATGAACTATCATATGCATAATCTTCAGAATACTCTGGCCGAGCTTATGAATATGCTGGTTACTGCTGAGCTTTTTATGAAAGATTCTAAAAGCTTAGTTCTTGCTATGGAACGGACTTCTTCTAAGAGAAAGTCTTTTAAAAAGAAGAAGAAGTCTAAGAAAAAGAAAAAAGGTGGAAAGAATAAGAAGGTAGAGCTAAAGAAGAAGGCCGCTAACAGAGGAAAGTGTTTTCATTGAAATACTAACGGTAATTGGAAGCGGAACTGCCCTACATACCTAACCACCCTGAAGAATAAGAAGGAGATAGGTCCTTCTGGAGGTATGCTCATTATTGAATCTAACTTTATGATTTCTTCTATATCTAGTTGGGTGCTTGACTCTGGTTCTAGTGCTCATTTGTGTACTTCCATGCATGATCTTGAGGATAGCAGGAGGCTGAGGGATGGTGAGATGATTCTATGCATCGAAAATGGAGCAAGGGTTGCTGCTGTGGCCATGGAAATCTACCCTCTTAGACTACCATCTGGCTTAGATTTCATAGTTAAAGATTGTTATTTTATGCCTGCAGTAAGCAGGAATTTGATTTTCGTTTCATGTTTAGCATAAGAAGGCTATATAATTAGTTTTCTTAAGGACCATTATAATATTCTTTATGAAAGAAATAAAATTGTAAGTAGTTTTCTTATTAACGATCTCTACTAGTTACATATTGATATATCTATCTTTAATATCGAGCAAAATGTGAATGCCATAGGATCAAAATGATCCAAGGATAGTCCAAACGATAGATATCTATGGCACCGAAGGCTAGGTCATATAGCAGAAGATAGGGTTAACAAATTAGAAAAAACCAAGCTATTGAGTCTGTTGACTTTCGAGTCATATCCAATTTATAAATCATGTCTTCATGACAAAAGTACTAAGCTCCCTTTTGTAAGACATGGGGAAAGGCCATGGATCTACTTGCCCTAGTACATACTGATGTGTGCGATTCATTTGATGTGCCGGCTAGAGGCAACTTTGTCTACTTCATAACCTTTACTGATGATTTATGTCGGTACGGGTATGTGTATCTTATAAGTACAAGTCTGAAGTCTTTAAAAAGTTTAAGAAATTTTATATGATAAATCCTGCTTTGTTACTTTAGAAGCAGTTCTAAGGGCCTTTCATCATAACAATAGAGTTCGATTAAGAAGATGTACAATCTTATGATGTAAACATGCTAGATAACTTTTATTAATGAATGATTCATATATATTTATAAAAAGATCTCAATCATCTACAAGCTAGATGGTTGGATTTGGGACACATTTTTCAATAGCTCTCACTTAGACTAAAGCTGATCGGTACAGTATCGAATATCCATCTTTTGATTTATGTTGCTCAAACTTCTTGACCGTAATGGCTTTAGCGAATGGGTTGGCTAGGTTCTCCTTTCCATCGATCTTCTAAAGGTTAACATCATCTGGTTCTACGATCTCTCACATAAGATGGTAGCAGCACAGAATATGCTTAGTACGCTGATGGGCTTTCGGTTCTTTCGCTTGAGCTATGGCTCTAGTACTGTTACAGTATAGCAAAACTAAGCCATCAATAGAGGGTGCCTGATAAATTTTATAAATTTACCAATAAAAGTATTAATTTATTAATTAATTTATATTAATTTTTAAAAATTAATGATCAATTTATATCTATTTTTGAGAAATTCATCTTTTTAGTAATTAAAAAATTAATTAAAAATAATAAAAATGAAAAAATAAAATTTTATAATCAATGGAAAGAGCTTATTTTTTTGATCATAATAAAATAAGTTTCACATAAAATGAAGCTAAAACAAAGAAGATATGAATTTTTAAAGAAATAAAATAAATAAAAATTAAATGAAAATAACATATGGCTCAGTCGGCTCAAGCTGCCGTGCCATATCAGCCGATGCATCCAAATGCATCGAGCCAAGCCAATGAAGCTAGCATACCAAGCTAGCCATGCTAGCTGACTCAGCCACGGAAGCCGTCAGTCGGTCTACGATCCAGGTGTGGACCGTCAGCTTAGCAGAAACTGGCGAATCACGGAGCAACACGTGATGGACCTAGACCCTTAAAGAATTTACAAAAAATCTATCATGGCTCACAAAGCATTTTAGACTTTTCACTCGATGATGGGAGATGCTGATTCATTGCGGTGTGCAGTGAACCTGGTCCATGCGGTCCATGGGAATAGTAATTACGTGATTGTGCGACTGTGGTTGCTTGCGATCAAGATCGGACAATGATTGTTATTTTTAGGTTTGATTCAAATTCCATCAGCTTCCAACACATCATCCAATGGTAGTGCTCGATCCAGGGGATGATCTGACGGTGGAGAGCGCTCCCGATGGTGATCAGGACTCCCGATGCATGATCAGTAGCCAGATTTTCTCCATCAACGTGCGATCAATGATCAAAATTTGATCTAACCTAATCTAGGTCGATACACATCCGATTTTGATGATTTTTAGTCCCTTGGATTTCTATTGAATAGCTAGATTTCACCAGACTTCAATAGAGTTCATTCAAAATTTTTTTAATCTGATTTTCACTCAGATTTCTCCATATTTTGACGATCAAAGACCTTCTTAGTCCCACATTGCCTATAGAAAAACTCTCTACCCTTCCAACACCTACAAATAAGACCCCAAGCCTCCAAAATTTATAATTTTCGGTCAAGATGAAGCTTTGGTATAGGATGAAGCTAGGCTTTGGGTTAATGGCTGCTTCGAGGGAACTGGTGTCGAGGGAAAAAGCTGGGCTTCTACACCATCTTTCCACCAATACCGATCCAAGATCAAAGATCAGGCTATTTTATTTTATTTTATTTTATTTTTAAATTTTATATATTTAAATTCTAAAATTTTAATTAATATAAATTTTTTTTACACTTTGATTTTAACTCTTTATTTTACTATAATTTAATTTTTATATTTTAATTATTATTTTTTATTTTATTGCAAGTAGATGCTAAGATCTAACTAGTAGATCTTAGTACCAAGTTTAAATTTTTGCACCTTTTAATTTTAACTTTTTATTTTTCGACATCACTTTTGATTTCAAAACTCTTTTTTTTTCTTTTTTTTTTAAAAATTAAAGATTTCAAATCTAGAAACACTACCTTCGCTGTGGATTCGATCCGACTCACTGCTATCTACGTATTTTTAATTATTTTAAGAAGTTGGATTAAACTGATAAACATGATGTCTTAACGACAACATCGCTCTCTTATTAAGTTTTTGGCACCATTGCCAAAAAAGTTTTTGATTTTAATTTTAATTTTTTAATTTATTTTAAATAAATTAAAAATAATTTTGGCAAATGCACCAAGTTTTTGATGTCGTTGTTGGAGAAGGCACGGACATTAAATTTTTGATATCTTTGATTTTTTTGTAAATAAATTATAAATAAAATTTTTATTTTCTTATAAATATTGCTTGCTAACTTTTTTTTGTTTTACAAAAAAAGAGGTTAAAAAATAAAAAGAGCTAGGGCAAGGAACAAATCATTTAGTTTTGCTTAGTGAGATCAATCCTAACCCTAGTCATTTTCTTTATTTATTTATTTATTTACTTTATTTTTAAATTAATTTAAAAAATATCCATTTAAATCTAATTAAAAGCCTCATGATAAGATTAGAAACCTTAACTATTTAGAGCATGCATCATAGTAGTTTTATTTTTTTTGATAATTGCTGGAGGCAAGGTAAGCCTTTTAGAATTCAATTAGTTGTATGCATCTAGTTTAAATTGCATAGCACCCTTTGATTGAAATTTTTTTTTTTTGCATATCATATTAAATCAAATTAAGGGCAACACCCAATTAAACAAGATAAGGTGCAGATTTGATCACCCTTCTTTAGCCCACAAACAACTAACTAGCATCCTACATTAACTTAATCCTTTAATTTTAAAATCAATTAGACATCAGCCCTAGGAGCTCGAGCTTAATAGGATAAAAAATCCTAAGAGTTGAACCAGATTAGGGTTAGTCAATTTAACTGGTATCTAGGAAAATGGCTCAAAGATGACTGGGTCTGAAGGAAGGTGGTTTTTAATTGGTTCTATTAGCTTACCTGATCAAGCACAATTGGCGTCTAAGGCAAGCAACGGAAGGACTCCCATTGACCTTACACTTACTTGGCCAGTTGATTGGCTGATCCTATATTTGGAGGGCTTGAAGATAATCTTGATAGTTAGGAGCTGTCTAGATCTAGGATAACCCTTAGTCAGCATTGATTGACCAACTTGATTGCTAACCAAACCTAATGAAACCTTATTCTTCTCTCTCTTCTTAGTTCTAAGACTCCTTAGGACCTCTTCTTTAGAACTTTTCTTTCTTTCTTCTTCTTTCTCCTCTAAAAATAAAATAAAATAAAAATTAAATTAAACTAACTAAAATATATTTAAAATAATAATTAAATTAAATAAAATTAAATTATAAATAATAATTAAAATAATTAGAATAATTAAATTTTTTTTAAAAAAATAATAATATAATAAAATAATAAAAATATATAAAAAAATTTTAAAAAAAAATTTAAAAAATTTTTGAACCATACATTAGGATTACACTAATACATGTATGGTAGGAAATCACTTCTTCTGATTTAGTTGAACTTAATTGAATGGTTGATTCATATTAAACCTGATAATTAAATGGCTAATTTGAATCTAATAGTCCAAAAATTAAATAAAGTTGATCTTGTTGCTCAGAAATTAGATCAACTCCTAACCCTAGGTCAACAATCTTCTGCACAATTCACATCACCTTCTAATTATCAAGAGTTTTATTTTATTTGTACTAGCTCAACCCATCATGTGAATGAATGTCCTACGACTGTACAGTTTCCACATTTTATCCAAGAATAAGTTCAAGCTACTCAAGGTTACTCCAAATTGATTAATGACCCATTTTCAAATTCATATAATCCAGATTGGAGTAACTACCATAATTTTTTTTGGACATCTCAACAAACTCAGGCTCAGACCTAAATTTTTTCTGTCCAAAACTATCAAAATAGATCCCAATACTAAAACTATGTCTATAATAATGGTCAGCCTAGTCAGTTTATCCAGCCATCATGTAACAACCAGCTATCATACCCACCTCCTCAATAGATCAATCTAGCTGACGATAGATTTAACTAATTTCAACAATTAATTCTGAATCAACAACAATCGATCTTGACTCAACAAGAATCTATCACCAAGCTAGAAGCTCAAATAGAATAATTAGTTGAGTCTAACATGAGGAGAGAAGTAAATCAACTATCAAGCCTACCAATTTCAAACAATCCATCTAATGTCCACCAACCATCTAGACCAAGTTATCAATCTAATGTCTCACTTAAGAATCCTTAATTTGAGAATGCCAAAGTAATTCCTGAACTTAAAAGCTATAGGATTCTTATAGACCCATATCAAGATCAGATGAGAGAAGCTAGTACTGATGCTAGCCAAAATAAAAATTTAGAGGAACAAGTTAGTACTAAGACTAACCACATAGAAGAATCTGAGCCAGAAATTAGTACTGATGTTGGTTCCAATTTAAATGAGATAGACATAGGAAAAAAGAGAATAGATAATTTATCCAAGACTTATAAACCTAATGTCCTATTTCCTTCAATCCTAGAAGCCGATTCTTCTTACAAAAATCAAGAGGCTTCAATGGAGTTGTTCAAGCAAGATCACATTAATTTACCTTTAGAATTAAACCCGCCTTTAGACACCCTTCAAGTACCCAATGCATTAAACTTAACTCCTAATTCAAAAACTCAATTCATGAGCATTTTAGAAGAACAAATAGGAGAAATTCTTAATAAACATGGGTCTGAGAATGGGATCATAAATTATGTCCCTAGAATTAACAACGATTATATCAATAAAGGGATAAGAAATTATCTTTCTGAAATTGACAATCTAAAATCATTGGAATTTGTCAATCCAATATTTGACATAGGATAGTAAGCTGCATTGTGTCTGGCTGAAGACGATAAACTTAGCGCTTATTGGGAGGCAATCCAATATTTAATTTTTTTATCTAATTTATTTTTTTAGTTTATTTTCTTTTTAGGATATGTTGAATAAGTTGGAGGGAGAGCCCAAATTCTCAGAGGCATGTGTTGTACCAAAAATATACTGAGTCAGGTATATTCTTTCATATTCTTTATTACAACCTTTATTTTTCTTCTTCATTGATTACAATATCGATTAAGTCTGGCGGGGGGAAATAAAAATTTTAAAATTTTAAGTCCTCAAAAAAATTAGTATTTAGTATTTAAACATCTGATTATGCTTAAGAATTGAATTAAACTAAGCATTTTTAAAATAAAATTAATGTACAGATCAGAGAATCTATGAGATATTGAGGAATCAAGTATTAAGAAAACCTAATAAAGAGTTAAATCTAGAATGTAAAAAGTTTTTTCTTTGAGCATTTCTAATTTTTTCTACTAGCATCAAAGAAAAGTCTACTTTTTATGGGCTTGTGTAGGATAACTATACATTTCTTCATATAAAAAATTAAATAAAATAGTTTTCAACTACTTCTCATGGAGTATCGGGCCTTTTTGCCTAAGCAAGTATTGAGTTTCACGTCAAAAGATGGGAAGGGCAAAGAAGCTCGTTGTAAAGCTAGTCTTAACTTGTAGCCTATTGGATTCAAGCTAGTAAGTCTGAGGGATATTCTATATCTAGTATCCTAAAGTCAACTGGTTTGGGAGTCATTGGCCCAAGACTCGCTACATGGATCAAATAGAAAGCTTAAGGAGTTAAGACACTCAATAGTGGTACAACGTTAAAAAAAAATTATTAGTTTTCCATCGAGTAACTGATCCCGTTGCCTAAGTAAGCAATGATATTTACATCAAAATGTAGGTAATGTGAAAATAAAAATCAATAAATGAAGGGCAAAAGTAGCAATACACTTACCTATATGAAAGTTTAAATAAATCAGAGATAAAGGTGGGATAATTTAGAAAAAGTTTAAAAAAATTTAATATTCTTTACTTAATTTTTTTATTAATAAGTATTAATACCCCAATGATATATCTCACTTATACTCTATTGAATATCAATGACCATTTTAAAAATTGTTTAGGTAAAATATGAAACTCTAAAGTTAAAAGGTATTTAAAACTAAATTCTTTCTTTACTCGAGGATGAGCAAAGCTTTAGTTGGAGGGTGTGATAAGTATCATAAATTCATCAATAAAAGTATTAATTTATCAATTAATTTATATTAATTTTAAGAATTAATGATCAATTTACATCTATTTTTAAGAAATTTATATTTTTATTAATTAAAAAATAATAAAAATTAAAAAAATAAAATTTTGTAACCAATGAAAAGAGCTAATTTTTTTTATCACAACGAAATAAGTTTCACACAAAATAGAGCTAAAACGAAGAAGAAATAAATTTTTAAAAAAATAAAATAAATAAAAATTAAATGAAAATAACATATGGCTCAGTCGACTCAAGCCACTGCGTCATATCAGTCGGCGCATCTAAATGCATTGAGCCAAGCCAATGAAGCTAGCATACCAAGCCAGCCATGCTAGCCGACTCAGCCGCAGAAGCCGTCAGTCGGTCCATGATCTAGGCATGGACTGTCAGCTCAGCAAAAACTGGCAAGTCACGGAGCGACATGTGGTGGACCTAGATCCTTAAAGGATTTACAAAAAATCTATAGTGGCTCATAGGGCATTTTGAACTTTTCACTTAATGATGGGAGATGCTGATTCATTGCGGTGTGCAGTGAATCTGGTCCATGCAGTCCATAGGAATAGTAATTATGCGATCGTGTGGCTATGGTTGCTTGCAGTCAAGCTCGAACGACGATGGTTATTTTTGGATTTGATTCGAATTCCATCAGCTTCCAACACAATCATCCAACGGTAGCGCTCGATCCAGGGGATGATCCAACAATGGAAAGAGCTCCCAGCGGTGATCAAGACTCCCGATGCATGATCAGCGGTCAGATTTTCTCCATCAACATGCGATCAATGATCAAAATTTAATCTGACCTAATCTAGATCGATACACATCTAATTTTGATGATTTTTGACCCATTGGATTCCTATTGAATGGCTAAATTTTACCAGACTCAACAAAATTCGTTCAAAACTCTTTTAATCTAATTTTCACTCAGATTTCTTCATATTTTGATGATCAAAGACCTCCTTAGTCCCATATTGCCGACAGAAAAACTCTCTAGTCTTCCAACACCTATAAATAAGACCTTAGGCCTCCAAAATTCATAATCTTTGATTAAGGTGAAGCTTTGGTATAGAATGAAGCCAGGCTTTGGGTTAATGGCTGCTTCGAGGCAATTAGTGTCGAAAAAAAAAGCTGGGCTGCTACACCATCTTTCCATCAATGCCGATCTAAGATCAGAGATCAGGCTATTTTATTTTATTTTATTTTTTTTAATTTCATGTATTTAAATTCTAAAATTTTAATTAATATAAATTTTATTTTTTTACACTTTGATTTCAGCTCTTTATTTTTATTGTAATTTAATTTCTGTACTTTAATTATTACTTTTTATTTTATTATAAGTAGATGCTAAGATCTAACTAGTAGATCTTAGTACCAAGTTTAAATTTTTACATCTTTTAATTTTTTCTTTTTATTTTCCAACTTTACTTTTGATTTTAAAACTTTTTTCTTTTCTTTGTCTTTTCAAAAATCAAAGATTTCAAATGTAAATACACTACCTTTCCTGTGGATTTGATCCGACTCACTGCTATCTATGTATTTTTAATTATTTTAAGAAGTTGGATTAAACTGATAAACACGATGTCTTAACGACAACATTGCGCTCTTATTAGTGCTACTTTGAGCTCGCTGATGAACATCCGTAACCACATAGCTTCATTTGTAGCATCTGATGTAGCAATATATTTTGCCTTGCATATTGAATTAGCCATGATGTGATGCTTGAAACTTTTTCAGCATACAACACCACCATTTAGGATAAATAAAAATTTCAGCACATTCTTGCTATCATCACTATTTGACTAAAAGCTAGAATCAGTATATCCCACAAGTTTCATATCAAATTCTTCATAAAAAAATTATTGATCTTTAATATTTTTCAAATACTTAAAGATGATTTTAGAAACCTTTCAATGGTTCTCTCCTAGATCAGATTGGTATCTACTCACTACACCTAGGGAGTATGCCACATCTGGTCTAGTACATGTCATAGCATACATTATAGAATCCATAGTTGATGCATATGAAATCCTACTCATATGCTCTCTCTCTTGAGTAGTTGTCGGACAATCCTTCTTTAAGAGAAAAATTTGATAGTCCATCGAAAGATGGCTTTTCTTGAAATTTTCTATGCTAAACCTTTTTAGTATAGTATAAATGTATGTGGACTGTAAAAGTCCAAGCATCTTCTTAGATCTATCTCTATAGATCTTCATCTCTAAAATGTAAGATGCTTTACCCAGGTCCTTCATGGAAAACTGTTATGATAACCATACCTTAATTTTCTGTAATGTAGAAACTGAAGGAAAAATCCTGATTTTCTGAGATTAGGTTCTTTCAGATCTGATTAGATCGAGAGGCATATTTCAAAAATCACCTCTTAGATCCTAATCAGATCTGATACTTTTTAGATATGATTTTATGATCTGATAAATAAGAAAATAAAACTAAATTAATTCTAAATTAATTTTATCTTGATTTTAGGTAATCTGATTACCTGTTGATGATCCTGCCGAAGCCCTGAGGTTCGGGATCTAGCCATGCAAGCGCCTGGCCTCTATCGGTATCCACTCAGACTGGATCTAGAGATCTTCTCCTCTTTTTTTTCACCAAAAATTAGATCTATATCTAATTCAGAGAATCTTCAAAACTTCTTCTGAAGATCACCCGTCGTCTTTGTAGCAGTGCTGCCTTCTTCCTTTTTCGTCAGCCTTTCCTTGCCTGACTTGCACTAATTTGAAGGCCCAACTTTCTTGGGCATGGAGAGGAGGGAGAGGGCCAGATGGTGGCATGGAGAAGGGAGAGGGGTAGCCTTGAGGCATGGCTTATAGGAGAAGTATCTTAGAAGTGGACGCAAATAGGGTCTATTTATAGACTCTGCTGCGCCATGCAGTGCTGCATCACCCCGGCCAATCACATTGCTTCATGCAGTCAAATCTAAATCTGATTGATGGAATGACATCACCCAATCCAATCAGATGAGAGACCCACAGGTTCATTCTTAGATGGTGCCTAAGACTGGTTAAAGTCTATTAGTGAGGGTCACCTAGTTTGAATCCAAGAAGCAACTTGGAGTCCCATCCGTATGGGACTCCAGCATCCCTATCCATGGGTGCATGCCATCCTAGGCATGCACCCCCTTCTTTCCAATTTTCAGAGAGGGGACAAACCACTATATGCTCTCCAATAAGTGCATGACACATGGGCAGATATCCAAGAGTCAAAGGTCAACATTTGACCAAGTCAAAGTACAAGAATTAGCAGGTGATGAAAAATTATAGGTGTTGTCTTAAATTTATCTCATAAATTAAGACAATCCTTTTCTAACTTGGACAAGCTCCTGTCAGACTAGGTAAAGATATCTGAGTGAGCACAAACTCATTTGGCTCAGTTGAGATAACTTTTATGATAGAAAAAGGAGAACGTTAGGCTCAATCGTGTGCTAGCACGATTTCCTTGAACCTAATTGACACTCATTCAAATCAATTGAACTAGGTTAGTCCAATTAATGATATCCAGATCCAAACTCTTGTTTGTGTGAACCAGTTAGGTTCAGTTCTGTATGGTAATGCGATATGTCATGATCTCCATCATCGACATCATCGAAACTCCTTTTGATGGATCAGAACTCTTCTGATTCAGACAACTTAGAATGATCAATCATCTAAATCATTCTAATTGCTCCCAAAATCCACCAGTGACACCTAGCAGCATATGGTGGCAACCCATCAAAACTAAAAATGAACCTCTTGGTGCAGCTACTTGTGTGATTAAGTTCTTCTATCTTGAGCCCCGATCAGATTAGGGTTAAGGTGAACTCGTCAAACCCTAATTTCTATCATATGATTTAATCATTCGATTCAAGTTCAATGTGAAAACCTTAATACAAACTCTTTCTATTATTTCACTCTCTACTATGGCCATGGGCTTATGGACTTGATTCTCATGATCATTATAGGGCTGCTCCTCATCCACCGAGGTACATAGATTCTATCTTGATGCAATCCAATTCTTACAATGAACATGCTATAGCCAACATACACCTCAGGATTCCGAATGGCTAGGAGATCGAGTTATAGTGTAGTCAAACTATAACACCCTCAAAGTGAACTACCGATGCACCTCAGGTTAAAGAAGCAGACACACCACTACAGCATCGAGTCTGTCATCGATGAGAAGGTAGACTTCCTTATGACTACTCGAGGTGGTCACGCTCAGTGCCCTCATTCTCTAATGAGTATCTGTACTCTCACTTTGGTGTCTTTACGCCATAGAATTAAGACTCATCTACTATAAAGAAGTGATTGTACACTAAACTTTTGAATCAATTACCATCCTCATGATGATCCTACGGTCAGAAGCATTTTATGAGTTAATAAATGAAAATTTATGTCTTAAATTTTTAGCTCTTGAAAATATGAATTAGCATTACCATTAACTCAAGAAATGTATCACAGACACTAAATACACTTATGTGATAGAAAATAATCTATTTTATTATTTATAGTCAAAATTATAATTTTGCTCTTAGAAGTGTGTTACAAGTGTCAGCCAATTCTGGCTTCTAGAGCACACATATCTAATAAACTTCCACTTAATCTAAAGCCAATTGGCTACAAATCTAAGTCCTATCTTCTCAAGGTGGGCTTCGATCTTCTACTGGCCCAACGGCTTTGTAAGCGGGTCCATCGCATTATCTACGGAGTTGACTCTCTTGACCTCGACGTAACCCTTCTCGAGGTAATCACGGATGAGGTGGTATCGCCGCTCGATGTGCTTGAATTTCTGATGAGACCTCGGCTCCTTAGCAAGGGCTATGGCGCCATTGTTGTCATAGTACCAAGGAATGACATCTGATGGCATCACTTCGATCTCCATGGTAAACTTCTTATACCAGAATACCTCCTTTGCAACTTCTGACATAGTGATATATTCTGCTTCCATGGTGGAATTTGCTATCACTGTCTGTTTGAAACTTTTTTAACTGACAGCTCCACCATTGCACACAAACAGACTCTCAGATGTCGACTTTCGATCATCAGACATAAGGTCCGAGTCTGTATAACCCTAGACATGGAGTTCTCTATTACCAAAGACCAACAATATATCCTTAGTTCTTCTCAAGTACTTAAGGATACATCTCACAGAAGTCCAGTGTTCTTCACCTAGATTTGACTGATATCTGCTTGTAACACTCACGACATGGGCTATATCAGGTCGTGTACATAACATAGCATACATGAGGCTCCCTATTGCTGAAGCATAAGGGACCTTGCTCATGCATTCAATTTCTTTAGGTGTGCTAGGGCACATCTTCTTGCAAAGATGAATGCCATGCCTAAAGGGTACTAAACCCCTCTTAGAGTTTTCCATACTAAACCTCTTTAGTACTTCCTCTATGTACATCTTCTATAAAAGTCCTAGCATCCTATTCGGTCTATCTCTATAGACCTTAATTCCTAGAATAAAGGATGCTTCTCCTAGATCTTTCATGGAGAATTCTTTAGATAACCATATTTTAACCTAGTCAATATGAAAATATCATTCCTGATAAGGAGGATGTCATCCATGTATAATACGAGGAAGACAACATCGCTCCCACTGACCTTTTTGAAGACACATGGCTTCTCCTCATTTTTGATGAAATCAAATATTTTGATCACATCATTAAAATGAGTGTTCCAGCTCCAAGATGCTTGCTTAAGTCCATATATGGACGTTTGCAGCTTGCATACCTTGTGATCATCATCACTGGATGTGAAATCTAGCGGCTGATGCATATAGATATCTTCCTCAAGATATCCATTTAAGAATGCCATTTTCACGTCCATTTGTCATATTTCATAATCGAAATAGGCTGCAACAACAAGCAATGTGCGGATGGATTTTAGCATAGCTACTGGCGAAAAAGTATCCTGATAGTCAATGCCTTCGCGTTGACTATAACCTTTTGCCACTAATCTCGCCTTGAATATCTCCACATTTCCATCTGTACCAATCTTTCTCTTGAATATCCATTTACACCCAATAGGTACTATACCTTCTGGTGGATCTACCAAGGTCCAAACTTGGTTGGAGTGCATTGAGTCAATTTCTGACTTTATTGCCTCTAACTATTTCTCAGAGTCGATATCTGATATCGCCTCATTATAGATTTTGGGATCATCACCATGAACCCCATTACCTATGAGGAACATTTTCTCTACATCCTCTAAAATAGTACCTAAGTATCTTTCAGGAGGATGAAAAATTCTTTTCGATCTACGAGGTGGAGGAGGTAGTGTATGGATTGGCTTAACCTGATTTGGTTCCATTTGGTCCTTAGCTCGTTGCTCTTATGAGACTTTCTCATCGAGCTTGATCTGCTTTCCAATGCCGTTATCTTGAATAAACTATTTTTCAAGAAAGATGGCATGTCAACTCACAATCACATT